>JAVYIG010009026.1:0-82836 GCA_035222895.1 Strongylocentrotus droebachiensis
CTTGTGAAGCCAGGAATTAAAAAAAAAGGAAACACAAGCTTTGAAATCCTATGGTTAGTATTGAAGCAGACCAGTTTATAGTTAGCACACGGTTAGCAAAGTTCATTTAAACACTGAGTATTTTAGAATACATGTAATCACTGCCAGTGTGGTGGAGGTGCTTCATGAATACGTTTCCAGTAGTCGTCTTGGAGGGTTTTTACAATTTTGTACAAATTACCTTTTTCTGTTTTTGTTTCATGGCTCAATTTTCTTGTGAAGCCAGAAATTAAAAAAAAAAGGAAACACAAATCCTAAAATTGGCAAAATGCTGAGATATTCAAAAGCATTTTTTATTATCAAACTTTGCAATTTTGGCAACTTTCCAACTTTACGGGGTAGTGATTTTGTTCACGGAATTGGTCTAGGAGGTTATTTTGTCCATGGAATCAGTCTTGGGAGTGATCTCGTGACAAAATCAGATTGCTTTCGTGACAAAATCAATAGGTGATATTGCTTTTGTGACAAAATAAATCAGTGAGATTGCTTTTGTGACAAAATCAATTGGTGGGATTGATTTGGTGACAAAAACATTGATTTTGTGACAGAATCACAGGTGCTACACTTGGCGCTCCATGGCATATTGTTTTACATTACTATTATTATAATTTTTGCCAATTTGAAGAATAATATGTGATCAATTTAGCCCTAAAAATAAATCATGTCCGGCAAGGGTTGATACAATTATCTTGTCTTATGTGAAGTGCAAACTGCAAGGTCTTTTTGTTGTTTCTGGCTTGCTAGTAGGTGGCACAAATTTGTGATTGTACTATTCATCCTTGTCAATATTTCAGCAACAAACAGCATCGTGAAATCCTTCAAGTTCAGTGCTGGTGACCAGATCTTGGTGACAAATCATACCTATGGGGCTGTGCTGAAGACATTGAAATTTGTTACCAATCTCAATCAAGGTAAACATTTCAAATTTAACTCATCAATGCACATGCAGTAGGTTGTACTATTAAACTAGGTGTAGTCATGAAATATGAAATTTGATATGTGTCAACTTTGGACAACATTCTCGCCCATTCATTGTTTTCAGAGACTTTTTGTTTCATTTTAACAATGTAGCAATAGTAGAAAAAAATATTATTGTTGCCAATTTGTAGAATAATGTGTGATCACTTTAGCTCTAAAAATATATCCTGTCCTGAAAAGCTTAAACCTTTGGGAATGAGAGAGTAGTCAATAGTCAACAGGATATATTGTACACTGTACATGTGTATTGGCCTTCCTTTTCATGTGCAATAGGAAGAAGTCAAGAAGGAGTTTAAAAAAAGAGTGGGAGTCATGAAGCCCCCTCCAACAATCTTGTGTCAAATTATTTAAAAATAAGATTGTAAGGCATGAAGATATCATTTCTCAGTTTTATTACTCCTATTCAAGTCTTAGGCATCATTTTGACACACAGTAATAAGAAAACTGGGTATACTTTGAAACCTCTGTAAAAGCCCTTTTTTGTGCAGTGACCAAAATTTCTTTGATGACCAAATCAATATTTCACATACACAGATATTGCCTCCCTACCCCCTCCCCCCCACCCCCCTTCATAACAAAAAGTAATGTGGTACAATCACTGTGCATAGGATGAAGATTAGATTGCTTAAATTCAGTAATCTGTATTTTTTATCCCCTCGCCGACAAAGTCAGAGGGGATATAGCCCCTCGCCGACAAAGTCAGAGGGGATATAGAAACGCTTCCGTCCGTGCGTCCGTCAGTCCGTAACAAATTTGGTTTCCGATCGATAACTTCAGTAATGATTGACGGATTTTAATGAAATTTGATATTAAGGTACATGATATCAAAATACAGGCTAAGTTCGATTGTGGAGTACGTAGGTCAAAGGTCAAAGGTCATAGCTCCTTAAATATGCGAAAAAATACACATCTGGTTTCCGATCCATAACTTTAGTAATGTTTGACAGATTTTGATGAAATTTGATATGAAGGTACATGGAATCAAAACACAGCCTAAGTTCAATTTCCGTGTATGTAGGTCAAAGGTCATAGCTCATTAAATATGCGAATCTGGTTTTGGATCCATAACTTTAGTAATGCTTGACGGATTTTAATGAAATTTGATATGAAGGTTCATGGTATCAAAACACAGCCTAAGTTCGATTTTGGAGTATGTAGGTCAAAGGTCATAGCTCATTATATATGCGAATCTGGTCTCCATTCGATAACTTGAGTAATGTTTGACAAATTTTAATGAAATTTGATATAAAGGTACATGTACATGGTATCAAAACACAGCCTCATAAAATATACAAAAACACCTAATTATATATGTGAAAATGTGGTTAACTTCCTTGCCTAGTAATATAATAGTATAGTCCAATTTAGGTAACTAGTTCTGATGTATATAGGCCATTTGTAACCTGCGAGGGGATGCTACGCTTTGCATTGACTTGTTAAAGTTATGTATTATATCATTTGACATGATGTCTAGGGAAAACAGATCAGGTGTGTTTTGAAATCTCTGAAAAAAACACTTTCTTTAGGTAATTCAGGTGACTCTTTGACCCATTAATGACAAAGGAAAATTTGTGTGTGCCTATCAAACCTTTCATGTACCTATCAGATGTCAGCACTGTGTCTGTTGAGATCCCAATCCAGACGACGGCCAAGGAGATCATCAATCTCCACACCCGTGCCCTCGACGAGAACCCCAAGATCAAGATCGCCATGCTGGATCACATCGCGTCCTTCTCGGCCCCTCTTGTTGCCAATCAAGGAGCTGATAGAGATCTGTCACAGCCGTGGAGTGATAGTGGCTATCGATGGGGCTCATGCTCCGGGGCAGCTCCCCCTTCGGCTGGAGGAACTTGGGGCGGACTTCTACTATGGTAAGCAAAGTTTGTTTTCGCCGTTATTTCCACAAAGAGGCCTGAGTTAAAACTAATGACTGCCTGTTTATTTAAACCATTTAAACAAGATTGTTTACAATTTTGCAAATGAAAACAAACAAAATAACATCAACACCACTCCCCTTCCCTCCTTTACTTAAAAAAAAAACTTAGTCTGGACATGTCAAGCCCCCAAATTTTGTCATATCGGGACATAGTTGGGTTACTTATATGGTTAAATGATTGTTACGTTTTTAAGTATGTGAGTTTCTTAAGCCTTGCAGTCCTTTGTGGGCAATGTAGATGTGCAACAAGGATCTTTTATTAGACCTAAGCTATTCTGTAAAAATTCTATATCCTAAGGTACATGTAAAAGTCAACTTTTGACACTGCATGTCTTTTAAGACTTAGTTTCTAGATGATGATGATGGCTTCTTGTATAGCGCCAGTATCCTCCACTGATGGTCGCTCAAAATAACATTAATTTTTTTCAATTTTGTTAACTTAATGTTGTTATTCATCTGATATTTCTAGGCAACCTGCACAAGTGGCTTTATTCACCTAGGGGCTGTGCCTTGTTCTATGTACATCCTAAGCATCAGAGCTGGATCCGAACTGCTATCTCATCCCATCATACATTTGACGAGAATCTTCAAGATCGCTTCCATTACATCGGGACCAGGGATGCAATCCCTTACTTCACGGCCAAGCATGCCATTCACTATCATCATTTCCTCGGTGGATTGGTGAGTTTGAGCGTGAGAGCTGGGGGGGGGGGGGGGGGGGGGGTGTTTCACAAAACTTGTCATCAGCGACAAATGACAATTCTTGTTATAAGCTACTGAAATCCTTGCTTCTGATTGGTTATCAGCAGATTTGTCACTGATTTTTGTCATTTGTCATTGAAAAAAGGTTTTGTGATCGAAACGGGTCCCTGGAGGATGTGTTCTGGGACCTGTTTCACAAAGCATTTTTTCAATGACAAATGACAAAAATCAGTGTCAAAGCTGATGATAACCAATCATAAGCAAGGATTTCAATAGCTTATAACAAAAACTGTCATTTTTCACTGATGACACGTTTTGTGAAACGCCCCCTGGAGGATGTGTTCTGGGACCTGTTTCTCAAAGCCTTTTTTCAATGACAAATGTCAAAAATCAGTGACAAATCTGCTGATAACCAATCAGAAGCAAGGATTTCAGTAGCTTATAACAAAAACTGTCATTTGTCACTGATGACAAGTTTTGTGAAATGGGGCCCTGGTTCACAGTCACCTGGTTCTGACCTTGGAGAATTTTGTTAATGAACCGGCGCACAATACTCGATCTGACTATGATCCAATGTAGGAACTCAGTGTTGATTTACTCTGGTTCGTAATGTTATGAACCAGAGCGAAATAACACTGAGTTCTTATAGGAAAACTATTTATTCAGATGGTCATATCTCAGCCAATACTTAACATATTCAATTGGTTTTCAACATTTGGACATTATTTTGTATGCTCTTTCGGAAAATGAAGTTCAAATTGAGAAATTCTAAAAGTAGATTTTTGATGACGTCACACTTCACCACTCTATAGGCATCGATTGAGGATAAGATTGATAAGATTTGGGGAGATAATGCAGTACTAAAGTAGATTTTATATTGCCAAAATAAGACCCACAGATTGCTTTTCAATTGGGTTGGATGATCTTCAGAAATTTAAGGGAAGGTATCATCGATTCTCTAATTCTTCTTGTCTTCTCCTGATGATGCATAAATGTGACATATTAGATTTCTAACTTTCAAAGACAGCCAGGCCTAAGGTAATATTCAGGCACTTTGGGAAGATACATTAGTATCATAATAGCAATTGCAAGATTAATTAATTCATGGCGTGTTTTATCTCACCACCTTCTCTGTTTTTTCTTCTCTTTTTTAAATATTTTTGTTTCCTAATTATCTTGATTATCTCTCTCTCCTCTCATTTCCCCCATCTGTCCCTCTCTGTCCCTCTTTTTGCTTCTGTATTCCATTTATTAGGAGAGAATCACAGCCTACAACTCTGAGCTCGTCCAGTGGGCAGCCGAGATGTTGGCCAAGGCATGGAACACGACCTGGGTTGACCGGGACGAGGAGTTGAGGGCGCCATTTATGCGTCTCGTCCTACTTCCACCATCTCCCAAGCTAGCCCTTTATGAGGCCAATAAAGATTTAATTTATGAGATTTTGAAAAAGCATAGTGTGGCTGTTGCTGTGAGTGATGATGGTGAGGATAGGTTTGTACGTATCAGTGCCCAAGTATACAACTATAAAGAGGAATATTACTTTCTGCGTGACGCAGTCATTGATGTTCTGGATATAAAGAATTAAAGGATGTACAAATTTTGTACACATTTCACAAAACGTTCAAGTAAAAGTTTACCGACATCCCTTTGGAACGTGTATTGAAATAAGCACACATTTTAATGGGATGTCGGTAAACTAGTATGTACTACCGGTATGTAGTTATGACAAT
Source organism: Strongylocentrotus droebachiensis (assembly GCA_035222895.1). Lineage (NCBI taxonomy): Eukaryota > Metazoa > Echinodermata > Echinoidea > Camarodonta > Strongylocentrotidae > Strongylocentrotus > Strongylocentrotus droebachiensis. Next base: position 5,386 of record JAVYIG010009026.1, read on the forward strand.
TTTGTGAAACGGTGCACCGGTGAGGAATATTACTTTCTGCGTGATGCAGTCATTGATGTTCTGGATATTAAGAATTAAAAGGATGTACGAATTTGTCCGTATTATAAGAATACGTTTGTGTGCATCAGTGAACAGGACACAGTTCACAAAACTTTCACAAGTAAAAGTTTACCGACATCCCATTGGAATTTTAATGGGATGTCAGTAAACTAGTAGTTATGACAGTTTTGTGAAACAATGCACTGGTGTATAACTATATAGAGGAATAATTATCTACTGCCTGGTGCAGTCATTGATGTTCTGGATATAAAGAATTAAAGGATGTACAAATTTTGTACACATTTCACAAAACGTTCAAGTAAAAGTTTACCGACATCCCTTTGGAACGTGTATTGAAATAAGCACACATTTTAATGGGATGTCGGTAAAACTAGTATGTACTACCGGTATGTAGTTATGACAATTTTGTGAAACGGTGCACCGGTGAGGAATATTACTTTCTGCGTGATTCAGTCATTGATGTTCTGGATATTAAGAATTAAAAGGATAAACAAATGTTGTTCCTTTCTTACGGGTACATTTGTACATATCTGTACCCAGAACAGCATTTACAAGTACAAGTTTGCCAACAACTCCGTTGAAATGTGCATTAAAATTTGCAAGCGTTAGGCTGATGTATAACTATTGGGAGGAAAGTTTATCTACTGCGTGATGCAATCATTGATGTTCTGGATATTAAGAATTAAAAGGATGTACGAATTTGTCCGTATTATAAGAATACGTTTGTGTGCATCAGTGAACAGGACACAGTTCACAAAACTTTCACAAGTAAAAGTTTACCGACATCCCGTTGGAATTTTAATGGGATGTCAGTAAACTGGTAGTTATGACAGTTTTGTGAAACAATGCACTGGTGTATAACTATATAGAGGAATAATTATCTACTGCCTGATGCAATCATTGATGTTCTGGATATTAAGAATTAAAAGGATTTAAAAGTTTGTCTGGATGGTGAGGATACGTTTGTACGTATCAATGCCCAGGGCAGTGTTTCAGGAAACTGTCATAAGTACAAGTCCGCCGACATCCCATCAGAACATGTATTGAAATTGATTAGCACGCTTTTCAATGGGATGTCAGTGAACTTGTAGTTATGGTGGTTTCATGAAACGATACCACTATAGAAAGGAATATTTAATACTTTCTATGTGATGCAATCATGGATGTTTTGGAAATTAAGAATTATAGGATCTAAAATGTGTCCTTATTGTAAGATTACTTCTGTATGCATCAGTGCCCAGGGCACATTTCACAAAACTTTCACAAGTACAAGTTTGCTGCACTCCTTTGAAACTTGTATTAAACTTAGCACACGTTTTAATGGGATGTCGGTAAACTAGTAGTTATGACAGTTTTGTGAAACGATGCACTGGTGTATAACTATATAGAAGAATATGTATCTACTGCGTGTTGCAATCATTTATGTTCTGAATATAAAGAATTATATATAAATATAAAAATAAAAATATATAAAAATATCTATATGGTAAGGATACATTTGTATGTATCAGTGCCCAGTCGTATTCTGAAATGATGATATATTTTATGTTTAGTAAAACGATGTTAATTATCATAACAAATAAGAATTAGGACGAGTCATTGGCTCATGTACATGTCTATGCAAATCTGGCTGCAATTGCATAAAGCTAAAAGAAGCATCAGCACAAGCAACAAGTATAAGCGTTGGTTCCTCAAAAATTTGAGTTGCTGTATCAATTAACATCATTTTCACTTCCATAAAAAATAACATCATTTCAGAATATTGCCCCAGGGGATATCATTTAGTGTAAGTGATGAAATCATTGATGTTCTAGCTATCAAATTTGAAATCATGCTGCAACTTCATGTTTTATTCTATTCTAAAAGAATGTTAATCTAGCTGTACATAGGGCTTATTCTAGGATCATTTTGTCTCAAAGTAATACAAGAATTATAAAGATAAATTAGATTTATATCTTATTATGTTGCATGTAAATGTATTTTACTTTTACGGTAGTCGGGATATATTTGTTCAAATATTTTTTCTGTTTCTTATACCAAGAACTTTTATTTTGGTATCAGTTAGATATAGGAGTTGTAGAATGTTCCTTTTATTTGTACCATGCAATCACCTAAATAAATAATTTGTGTACAGCTAGAATGTATAAAATCATCCTTAAAAACTTCGAACTCTGGCCTAATGGATAATGAGTATGAACACAATAAAGAATAACATAAAAATGATCAAGGAACTCAAGGTTTTTATTATAAACAAATGTGATTTTGCCATTATTTTGGTACTAAAAGTGCCTGATTTCAAGATGTCTTATTATTGAGTGATTTATGAAAATATATCAAAATGAATATAAACGTACCTAGTTTAAGATGAAACTCATTTAAAAACCTTGCCAATTCATGACAGCTGAAGCACACTACATATACATGTGCAATCATTTTTTTATTATATAATCACTCAATGGAAAACTTAATAAGTTCATTTTTATTCAATAATCATGTATCATTTGTGATTACCTGCACCAGTGAGTACCATATACGTTAACCCTTTTGTGACAGTCATTCCACATTTTGTGGTTTGGCGCTCAATAACTTTTGATTCAGAGTCCTAAAAAACATTACCAGATGCATATAGTAGGAAGAGCAAAATTTCTGCATTCACTGCATCCATCTCACTTGTATGACCATAATGTGATGCCAGGGGAGTGTTTCACAAAGATCCTAAGTAGAACTTAACACTAAGTTGGACTTAAAAATTATGGACAGCCATTGGAGCCTTAAAATGAAATATATTAAAAAGCAGAAATTCAAGTATTTTAGACTTTTTTATAAATTCCACATCAAGAACATAGAATCTCCCATGATAATAGAAAATATGAATGATTTGAATCAACATTTTATGTCTTTTAAAGTAACTTTTACAAAATGTTTTCAAGGATGCTAATGGCTTTCCATATTTTTTAAGTCCAACTTAGAGTTAAGTTCTACTTAGGATCTTTGTGAAACACCCCCCAGGAATTTTAAAAAGGAAAATAAGCTTTAAAATTCCTAAATTGGCAAGACATCAAGAGGTTCTTAATCTTTATTTTTTATTTTTAAATTTGCAATTTTCTCAACTTGTTGACGAAGTCCGTACATATACAAATTGTTATTAGGGACATTACATTTTATGAGGACAATGTTGATAACAATGAATGAAATAACATTATTGCCAATTTGAAGAACAACTCATGATCAATTTTGACCTTAGAATTAACCCTATACTCCATGTCTGGGTCTACAAAATTGTGAACACTTTAATACAATGTTGGCTTGTTCCAACTTGTGTGCAATTGCTATTAGCAGGTAATTGTACAGGTAACAAAGAATGAAAGAACAGAAGGAAAGAAAAAACTGAAATAAAGTGGTTATTACAGCACATATAGTTGTTCATCAGCCACTGAAACTGCATGATTACCGGTATACAGGTTTATAGGAGGTATCCTCCTTCTCTTATACGACTATTTAAATTTTGCAGAGTTGCATGGATAGCTGATAAATAGTGGATACTTAAAGTAACTTGCTGTGCCTTATCTGCATATATATTACATATATTATCTTTAAGATGCGTGTATGTTAAATAATTTCTAAAATTGTAATTGCATGCAGAAGAATATGAAACATCATTAAATGAAATCAGGGATATAACATTGATGTGTTTCTTTGTTTGTAAATTTATGTTGCAGTGTTAAAGAATCATAAAAGTGTGAATGAAGTATGACATTTTAATGCCTTCATATTTTCCTTATAATGAGCGGCTATGGCGGGTGGTCATGTATATTCTCTGAAAGCTCTCACTAAAATGATGAATATTTATAAGGACAAAAATTATTTGATGTTCAGAAAAAGAAGGACAGAAAATAGGAAGAAAGAGAGCGAGATATGGTGAGAGACAGACAGAGGAGGAGCAGGAAGAGCGAGAGAGAGAGAGAGAGAGGGAGAGAGAAAGAGAGGAAAAAAGAGGGGGGGGGGGGGAGGGGAGAGGGGCATCTTTTAGAGATATACTTAGTATATCATCTGGTGGTAAAAACTATAGAGAAGTATTTTCGTTAAGGAATTGGAATTAAACACCATTTTCGAGCATAGCAGAGTCAACAAGCAGAATTTGTATATTATTTTAAAAGCTCTAGTTAAATTGTTTAATTTGATCCCCAAAGTTGGGGTATCGTGGGGGGGGGGGGGTGCATATAATGAGGGGGGGTGGTCAGGATATGCCCCGTACCCTGTCCTTTGACACTGTCTTGTCATACCATCAAATCAAAATATCATGTTCAAGACTTTTTTTCTCTACAGCATCGCCACCGCATTATAAGATGCGCGAACTCGCTCGACGATTGCAAGCGATGTTGCCTTGGTAACACAGCGACGCTGCTGCATCGCAGGTGCTAGGTGCATGATAGTTTCGCTTGGTCTAGGGAAAGCCGAAGAACTTTACAAGAACATGTAAATATTGATCTTTTTATTGTTTCAGAAATTTTCAAAGCCTGTATCAATGTAAATAGTAAGATACAGGTGATATGTGATTAATATTTATTCTGTGTTCACTTGCTATAAAGCCTACGAGAAACAAACAATCATGTTTACTTTTATTTACTTGCACGCATGTTCATTGCAAGTATCGACGGGCCACGGAGCTCGTTTTGCCCGGAGCTGTAGGCACAGTTATCTGTGAATTCCCGTCTGGCAATACGCATGGTGCTAGCTGAGCAATATTGGCTGTCAGACATTACGGAACTCACTTGGTCACTTTCCCTTTGATTTACCTTGACTATGATGGGTATTATTAAAAACCTCTGATATCTAGAATTAGTCTCTTTTTTTTTTTAAATATATGGATTACTTTGTAACTAATTAATCATTTGAGTTTAGTTTGACCATTTGTGATATGTGACCTACAGTACCATTACCAAACAAGTTCTTGTAATTATTTTAATTAATTGCCATGGCGGGCCATGGTCATCTTAATGTTTAAATATTAAAAACTCAGCTGCCCACGTACACTGAGTCAACTATCTGCATGAATCTTCAAACCTGAACTGAAGGAGGCAGATGTAACCCGGCCGAAGAACAAGAAGAATAACTGAATATCTAAATTTGAAGGGGAGAGTGTTGACGTTAATCATTTTGAGCCATAATAAATATCTTGTATTTTGCATATCCCTATATATAGGACCCTAGCCTGGCCAGACTCGCCGGCATCAAGAGTGACCTAGCAGTACAGTGTCAGTAGACTCTAGACTAGATTTCTAGATCTAGAATCTATATAAATTTAGTAAAACCCTAGTCTATAGACTATTTTTAACTGTCCGCATTTTACAAGAGATCTGTTGCAGACCTTTAACTATAAATCAATTAATTAATTGGGAGAAAACGGTTTTAGCTGACGTGACCCTTGGCCTTGCTATTGATTAATACACTATTTGTACATGTATATTATGCATCATTTTTTTTCTTTTCATGTTCAGGTGCCACAGCATGGTAATGAGAATGATGGAATCCACATGAGGATTGTCGCCAGCTGTGCTGGAGCCTGAAAGCACCATGGAAGCAGAAGCTCAACCTAGTGTGGTTGATGGGTCAGAGGTCAAGGATGAGGTCAAAGGTGAAGAGGTGGCAGACGATGAGGCAGTGACTATAGAGCAAGGCGTTAGTGGAGATGAGGATGCAAAGACAGATGGAGATGCAGGAGTAAGTGAAGATCAAAGCACACTGCAAGGTGATCAGGGAGCAGGGGACACTCATCCAAATGAAGAGACTGGGATAAATGCAGAACAAGCTGAGAGAGACGTAGATGGAAATGAAAGGGAAGGTGAACGGGATGATGCAAACGATGAGGGAGAAACTGAGGTAAAAAGTGAGGACAAGTTAGACTTAGAGCAAGGAGAAGTCCATATAGAAGAAGAGCTGAGAAGGTCAAGGAAGGAAGAGGAGGGGGATGAGGTAGTGTCTTCTAAAGTGACCACAGTGTCTTTTGCAAGTGAAGTCCAAGTCCTGAATGAGGATGAGCTTGAGGAGCAATGGACAACGAATGGAGGGGATGATGATGGTGGAGTGGATGCTGATAAGGGAGATGAGGACACTGAAGGCATCGTTGAACCTGATGACAACAAAACAGAGGTTGTTGGGAGCTCTGCCAATGTGGCAAGTGCAGAAGATAGACATCATTCAGAAGAAGAAGTTTCAGCAGCACAAGACAGCAATGAACTTGAAAGCATTCCTGCAGCAGCACCTCAAGCAGGTGAGCAGAAGCAAGCTGACCCGGATGCTGCTGAAAATGCCGCTCCCACGGAGCTAGAAGCAGTCGCAGATGTTGAGAAGGCTTCAGAAGAAGTTGACACAGTCACGACAGAGCAGGGTCAAGCGGTTGAGGAAGAGCAGCCTCTTCCAGAGACAGCACCTCCCGGGGATGCAGGAGTGGTCACAGCTGAGCAGAATCTGGAGGCCAAACAAGGAGAAGAGGATGGAGATGAGATATTCGATGATATCCCTGTACTCCAAGTTATGGAAGAAACACGGAAAGAAACGGTCCATGAGTACGAGGAAGTTGTCCATAGAAATACGCAATCGTGTGCTCGTCAGATTACCCTGGAAGCAACTGCGGAGTACAACCCAGTGCAGGTTATTGCAATGGTTGAAGTAACAGAAGAAGGAGAAGGGACTGAAACACTTGAGAATGTTCCTGTTCTTCAATCCGAAGAGGTTGAGGCTGAGAATGCTTTTGTTGAAGCAGAAGCGGAGGTTCACAGGAGTCTTCTAGCAGGTGCTCCTGAGGATGTTGTGGAAGCTACTAGTCAGGAACACCATGAATCAGGTAGCCCAGTGGCTGAAGATAGTGTGTTGGGAGTAGAGGAACATGCGGATGGTGATGGTGATCAACAAGAGAAACTGGACGATAGAGAAGATGGAGCAGTGGACAGTCATACAGAACTTCAAACAGATGATGCTTTACAGGACGAAAATACAATCTTTGAGGAAAACCAGGATGAACATTATGAGCGAGACATAACTTATCCTTCTGAGTCTATCCCATATGAGACAGATCCCAACTTGTCTTCGGTCAACCAAGAAGATGATCCAACAGCTGGTAACTTTTCAGAGTATCAACAACAACCAATATTAGCGAGTGATTTTGATCCACTGCCCCCTATAGAGCCAGAGATGGTCAGGCAGGATATTCTTCAACTGCAAGAGGAGCGAAGGATTGAAGGTCTAAGTCCTATTGAACTTTTAACCCAAGCCAACCAAGCGCATGGAATATTACCATCTCCTCTCAGATGTGAGTACCCTCATAACCTGATGTGTATGACTATTTAATACCGGTAATGCAAGAATTGAAATATACTGGGAATATTGTACTTAGCATGAAATAGAAACAAAAGCTTCAAACCTTTGCCTGCATGCTCTTTGGACACATGGAAATTGTGTTTATTGACATGTATTAAAGCTTCCTACAGACTAAAATGAGAAACATGTAAACATTAATTTAAAAAAAAGAAAGAAAACATGTTATCTTGGAAATATTCATTAAGGCAGAGAGCTTTGTGTAAACATACTTTACATTTTGCAATGACTTCAAGAAGTTAAACTAGCAAAGTGCTTTTTCAGCCCCCCCCCCCAAATCAAATAGACAAAAACTTAATAGGCTCTCATGTTGCTACCTAAAAGTTTTTATTTTTGTATTCTTTAGGATATACATACCCTTTTATTTTCCATTGCTTAAAGAATTTAAATTCTGTCGGCCAGTTAGGCCTGTTTAGCTATAGCAAATTTTTAAGACTGGTGAATGAATATGCATTAAATCCTTACACAAATCGTGTATAAGGATTTCTGAACTCGATACAGGGCACTGCCATATCGAGGGTTCAGTGACACAAAGACATAACTCCATATTTTGCCAAAATGAGTATTTGATATCAAATGTTCAGAAAAATGTGGGCTTTCCAGGAAACACAAAGACTTACATGTAACTCCACCCAACACCCAATTGAAGCTAGTGAAACAGACTTAACTCCTTAAGGCCAAGTGGACCTCGATATCTTTAAACCACTTTTTCTCAAAATAGAGTTACGTCTTTGTGTCACTGACCCCTTGATATACATGTTACATTCAATCTTCCTACTAAAAAGCTTTCTTTAAATCCAAAGCAGTCGAGTCATAAATGGTCTTTTATCTTTACCACCTGTTTGTTCCATAGCTCCACATCACCAGCAGCATCCTAGGAGTGGTTCAAACTCAAAGCTTGAATCGATGAGCCGGGCGACGAGCCTGTCCATGGTCCAGATTGCTCGCATCCCATCGCCGCCTGCTCACGTCAAGGCCCAGATGATGATAGACGAGGAGAGGCGGGCGTCGACCAGAATGTCCAGCAGGCTGCCCCCATCAGTGATGAAAATGTCTTCGGTCATGGTCAATGCAAGGTAGCAATACTAAATATTTTGTTATAAAGCCCCACTGCACTACTTACATGTATAGCTACTTGAGCCCTCTATATAGCAAACGATGCCTAATCAGTTACCATTGGTCCCCCATGATTCTTTTTTCTTATGTTAATTGAGAGTGATTCGATGAGATAACCACCTGTCAGTAACCCTCCTGGCCAAACTAGTGCAGTGGGGCTTTAATATAGTGCAAAGTTACATGATACAGTTTTTATGGGAGTTCTAGCTATCCTAGAAATCAGGGAAACTTGGAAAATGTCTTCCCTTTTTTTTCCTGTCATGGAGTATGAGAAAGATCACTTAAATCAAGGCAAAATCAGGGAATTTCATTAGCCGTTAAAAAAAAGTCATCAGGTTTTTAGATTTTGGCTCATGTTTATGAGAAGAAAATGTTTCAAGGATGTTTTTAAGAAGTTTCAAACATGAAATTTGTGGTGGTATGATTATAATCCAGGGGTGTGGTTATACTGTGGTAAAAAAAAATGCTGTGGTAGAATAATGAACAACGGGTGGCATTCTGGTATTCATTTTATCTCAGATAAAATCTGAGATTATTGTCTCCTTGAGATGAAATACCCATTACAAATTTTCAAATTGATATTCTGAGATTATTTTTGCAAGTTTTTTTCTTATCAATACACGCCCCTTTGTGTGATGGGATAACCGATGAGAAAAGTTGTTGGATTTCCCTCTGATCCTGTTCAGCCAAAAGAATCGCTCTCTGGCAAACCCTTCGGCAAGAGAGCGCGTATTGCATTATTGTGGCAAATTTCCCTACCCATGCCTCAAAGCGTGCACTTTTACTGGGCTTTTCTTGAAAAATGACTGAGATACATTTGGTTCAGATGCTTTTGAACCCCATCACAAGCATCATACATATGCTGTGAAACCTGTGTTTAAAGACACAAGGAACATTGTTTTTGTAGGCAGGTGGTCTTTCTTGGCTGTTGGGTCACTGAAGCAGGTTTGGCTGTATATTGAGCTGTAGAATGAGGCTCCACACTTGTCTCATTTCACCAAATCTTTTCAAACAAATTTCTTCCTACTTTTAATATAGGAAAAAGGCAGTGAAGAACAGAGATGCAAGTGTGTATTATGAGGAGAGACAGTTCCACAAAACCATAGGTAAGCTTACATTTGTAATGGATTTTTCCTTGCCTCTAACATTCTTTCATATTGTGGGGAAGTTGAGACCATGGAATAGTTTGAATTAAAATTGATTTTGTTTTCTAATTTTTATTCTGCTCTTGCTAATGAGCCAGAAACTATTTTTTTTGCATCCATTCAGCTCATGAGTCCATAGGATAACTACATGTATACTGTTGCAAAATTCTTCTTCTTAAAAAAAAAGAAATCTTTCTCTTGGTATGAACATGGGCGTATGAAGAAGTAATCTTTTTGTACATTAGGGTATTAAAGTGCCAGATAAACATTCTGGGGAGCGAAAGTCTCAACTAATTGATCAGCGTTTTAATTTAGTTTCACCCCCCCCCCCCCCCCCCCCCCCCCTGGTATCAGTAGTGACTATGATGCCCAAGAACAGTCTAGATAGGGATCCCTTATCAGGATAAGAAAAAATAAGGGGAAATCAATAAAAATATGACGATTTGCACTTGCATATGTTGCCGTAATCAGGGCTCGGTTACGCAAATCTTAGCATTCGATTGTACGATTAATTTTTGTGATTGATTTTCTTTACTAATTGATCAGCATTTTAATAGCATCTTAGTGATCAATATCATCAATGCAGTCAGTCGCAAAAAATAAATTGTATGATCATTTGCTAAGCTTTTGTGTTACTGGGCCCTGTTTCATAAAACTGTTATCAAAAACAAGTCACAATAACTGTTATAAGCTACTGAAATCATGACATCTGATTGGCTGAGAGCAGATTGGTCATAGAAATTTATCATTTGTTGTTGATAACAGGTTTTATGAAACAGGGTCCTGGTGGTCATTGATAATCATCATTTGTTGGTAATCATCATTTATTGATAATCATCATCGTTATCAACAAATTAATTAATACAGTGTATATAAAATTGTTTGAGAAACAAAGAAACAAATTGTACATCATGTTACACACTTTTTACACAGACACTAACCATTGAATCAGCCTTTATGTAAATTTTGTTTTTGCTTTTGTGTTTTAATATTCAAAGGTCTGGACGAAGCCATCAATAGCCGACCCCCAATGCCCTTTGACCTCGACACGCCTGGACCATGTCTATACTCTCCCAGAAACAAGCCTTTGTATGAAGATAATGCTCCTGAATATTCATTTGGCATGAAGTTTCCTGAGAGAGGTAAGCCCGGGATAGCTAGACCCTTCAAATTTTCTTTTTTTGTTTTGTTTCGTTCATTATCTATTAATAAATTAATTAATGTATCTACATACATTAATAATAATATTCTGTGTATGCCCTCTCAGCACACAATACCATGTTTTGTTTATATTTCCATTTTCCTGTACATATTTTCTGTATTACTGTATTGTCTGTTCGGAGCGATAAGGACGTGAACTCTGTTAAAGAATATGAGTTAATTAATGTCCTTCTGGCTCAAAACAGACAATAAATGGACAATAAAACTTGAATTGTGAATCTCATGCTTGAGCTTGCTAATGCTAGTGGAGTACCGGTAGCTTCATCATCTCAACTACTTTTTGTTGTTTTTCTCTTCAGCTGGTGGCGGACGCACAGCCTATTCCAAGACTTGGTTCAACAGTAACGATAACTACACGGTCAAGACAAGATTCGAGAGAAGGGTAAGTGCATGATTTCACAGACTTTCATGCCTTTAGAGGTGTTGTGGTCTAATGAATAAGTCACCCGACTACAGATCACAAGGTACGGGGTTCAAGTCCCGCCGCGGCACTAATGTCCTTTGGCGAGACGTTAATCTACATTTGCCACTCAGACTCTCCACCCAGGTGCAATTGGGTACCTGATATGCTTGAGCGCTATTTACTTTGGCAGCTCGGCTATAACCAGGGTACATGTAATATGTGTAAAGCGCTATGAGCGTCAGAACTTGGCGGATACCGGCGCTACATGTATATATAAAAATCCAGATTATTTTATTATTTTCATGCACTACTGTATTTCAATCTGATCATGCTTTCCAACCACATGCCAAACTCCTATGACAAAAGCAGAATGAAATGTATTGGTACTACAGTGTATGCGATCTGGGTCCTGTTTCATGAAACTTGTCATCAATAACAAGTTCCAATAACTGTTATAAGCTACTGAAATCGTGGCATTTGATTGGCTGAGGGCAAATTTGTCATAGAAATTTAGCATTTGTTTCTGATAATAAGTTTTATGAAAGAGGGCCCAGATTGTAAGATTCATTAGCCTGAATGTGTCTATAGAAACTTGTCTCCAGTGAGAAGCCAATTCATGTTGGTAGTGCAATGATATTCATTGGTTTTACAGTATAAATTGTTTTCATTAATGTACACATGAAAGTTTTCTAGTGGAAAAAAAACACACACACATGCACACTCAAAGGAGGTTTCGTGAAAAAGATTTGGCACCAGAAATTGACTTTTTAAAAGATTTTTTCAAATCAATTTTGATTCAAGTCACATTTTCTCTTTAAAAAAAAAGAAGAAGAAGAAAAAATAAAATTTTGACCAGAAAATTAAGATTAGTTTCAATCACTAGCTGCTTTTTGTGCATGTATTGGAACAAACAAATGGAAGCAAATGTAGTTGAAGAAATGTAAAGTTTCATAGTACAAACAAATGAATTTTACTTTTGATTTATGAAGTGCACATTGTGTGTTTGTATTAACAGTGGCCGTCACCCAACGCCTATGGTAAAGGGAGATCTATGGTTGGTAAGAAGGTTCCTGATAAGAAAGACTATCCTTCATTCAGCATGAGAGGAAAAACAAACTTCATCATGAACAAGAGAGGTAAGGTATTCCATTAGCCCACTGTTATTAACCTATTGCCTACTGGAACTGGGTGTGGTCCTGTATTAAAGCCTATGGGAATGAGAGAATTTAGTTTCAACGGGTTAAATCTTTATTTATATATAGCCACAAAAATGATCTCCCTGTCCAAATACATGTACTTCCTGTCCCACTGTATTCGTTATGGAATAGATATAGCAAAGAATTCAAGATTATTTAGCTGTAATTACCAGTGCAAGATTGATCTACATGTATACCTGTGTTAAAAGTTTTGTCATGGAGCTAATCAAGACTGGGAATGGTTAATTTTTGCCAAGCCATTGTATTTCATATAGCAAGCCTTCCAACCTTCGCTGCGTATGTTTTTATACAAAAATGCATGTGAGGCAAACAAGCAATTACTTTGCATGGTGGCGAAGAAAGCAACCAAAGTTTTAACTACATGAATCTGTGCAATAATAATATTACATAAGATTTGTATGGCGCCAAATCCACTTGATAATCAAATGCTCAAGGTGCAGCTAGTGCAAAAGATGAAATACATGATAAATATATACAAAAGTGCAATAGGAAATGTACAGACATGAATGTAATGGTAATCAATCAGGTAGCATATGGGATCGTCATGTACAATATCCACAGCTCAATGTTAAATACACTACAAGAAGGCGATAACAATAAAATTAGCACTGCCCTATACTTGTCTCATTTGGATTTATTACAATCCCTCTACATTGAATTCTAATTTACACAAAATTTGCTCTTTTCAATTATTTTTTTTCCTCCTGATAAGGACAAGACCACACAAATTATACACAGAAGCCTGTTATTGTGTGACACTGTAGAGATTTTTGTTTTATATGTGATATCATGGTTGGTTTGATATAATATTTAAAAGAGATGAAGAACAAAATTTGTGTGGAATTCGACAAGTTCTGTACGCTAGGCTTCAAATCCTACCCAAGATTACGAGTATTGAACACTTTAATTAGACAATTATGAAACAGAATCAAGTAGCCTAATGTAATGGTTATTCTGATGGGATATATTCTAAATCAATTTGACACTGAAAAATGCATGTAAAGTCATATTTTTAACCCTTTGAAGTCTATTCATGACAATTGTTCAATTCATTGGTTTCACAGAAGCTGTTCAAGTTTATTACCATCATTATATTTTATGAAACGTTAATTCCGACAGGGTCTGAGAATGAACCTGGACCAGACCAGTACCACCGTCAGAGATCTGATCCTTTACTCTTCCGTCGAGCTCCAGCCTTCAGTATGGGAGCCAAGCTAGACCGGGGCAGGCTCTTTGGAGCACCTGGTAAGAACACTGTCTACCTACAAGCAAAACCTGGCCATCAATAATAATTACAGGATAAATTATTCATAGGTCCCTTGTAAATCTTATGTTTTTTGAGTTTTTTGTAATATAAGAATGAAAGTTGGACTAGTTGAATCAGGCCCTCTGTTGAATACTTTAAAGCTTATCTGTACTAGTTTGTAGGAGGGATTAGACCACCCTGCAAGGTCACTGGACTGGTGGTTATCTCATCAACTCAGCTCTCACTGAACATAAGAAAAAGAGGATCATGGGGGACCAATGGTAGATACCACATTGTTTGTTATACAGTGCGTCCCAGAAAAAACGAAACCGAGAAGTATCGATGTTCTATCATAACTTAATCACAACTATAATTAATGAATGATACATATTTGGAAAGCTTAGAGTCTCCTCTTTCATGTGATGCTACTCAGATAATGCATATTTCACGCATGAGTGATTAAAAGCAATTTGAAGGAAGGAAACCAAAAAGTAATTTGGCGAGCGGTATCTGAATTTCGAAGAAAAATTCACATTTCTAGAAAGTTGAGTTTCTGCCCTTTCATATGACACCTCAATCAGGAAAAATGAGCGAGGAATGACAAAGTTCTGTTTGTTTAAAGTAGTGCTTGCATTTCCATAATTTTATTAAACGAATTCGTTTTCACTGGCTGCCTGCCGTATCAATAAACAAAATTAACAAACGACTTAACTCCGTTTCGTTGACAATCAGCCGTAGACGAGAGTCTTCATGCATGGCTGATTGTCAACGAAACGGGGTTAAGTCTTTTGTCAAATCTGCCTTTTGCTACGGCAGGCACCCAGTGAAAACAAATTCGTTTGTTAAAATTATGAAAATGTAAGGGCTACTTTAAACAAACAGAAGTTTGTTACGGTATTCCTGGCTCATTTTTCTTGATTGAGGTATCATATGAAAGAGCAGTAAATGAACTTTCTAGAAATATGATTTTTTCTTTGAAATTCAGATACCACCCGCCAAATTACTTTTTGGTTTCCTTCCTTCAAATTGATTTTAATCACTCATGCATGAAATATGCATCATGTGAGTAGCATCAACTGAAAGAGGAGACTCTAAGCTTTCTAAATATGTATCATTCATTAATTATGGTTGTGATTAAGTTATGATAAAACATCGATACTTCTCGGTTTCGTTTTTTCTGGGACCCACTGTATAGAGGGAGCAAGTAGCTACAAGTACAGTGGGCCTTTAATATGTCACATTCTCAAGAGACAGAAATTAGGACATATCATTTTTCACATACACTGTACATAAATCTTGGTAAAGTTGAAGGTTACAATAATACCCAATTGATATGTGTAAATCCAATTTGATACCGTCTGGAGCTAGAATGGTGTTAATTCATATAATGTAACACAGAGTTAACACCCTTCAGGCTAGAAGAAAATGTGAAGAAATGTATACTTTGAAAATACATTGTAGGGGATTCATTCTATTTATCATATTAAGTTATTTGTATATCCCACTCATTTAGAAATCTGAATCACAATGCATTGTGTCTTCAATTAATTTGTCAGTCTTGATGACATAACGTGGATTGATCATAGTATTTTATGTGCTGTACACATTTCTGCTATTGGCCTGTGTGGTTGCAAACAAATATTTGAATATACCATTATCATTCCCACCATATGCACCAATGATTAACCATTATTATTATAGTTCATGAATTTATTTTCAGTGTTTAATGTTTGGAAATTTGTCACGCCTTGCCTCAACAGAAATCACGCCAGCACCCAATTACTACAACCCACACACCAAGTACACCTCACGAAAGATCACCTATCCCGCCTTCACTATCTCTGGGATCAGAAAACCTAAAAGTCATGCACTGGGGCCACATGCTACACTCTAAGGGCTGGTCTGGAGGTGTTGTGGTATAGTGGTTTATTCGCTCGACTCTCAATCCAAGAGTTGAGGGTTTGAATCACCTACCCTGCCTTCATCATCTCTGGCATCAAGAAACCTAAAAGTCATGCACTAGGGCCTCATGCTACACTCTAGGGTGGTATAGTGGTTCATTCACTTGACCCTCAATCCAAGGGTTGAGGGTTTGAATCACCTACCCCGCCTTCACTATCACTGGTATCAGGAAACCATTCCTCAAATTTTCTTTGAGTGAGTCAAAACAATGAAGCAATGATATAGTTTTTCGTGCATTTCATTCATATCATAGTTGCAGTATTTTTCCTGTAAAGTATGGATCTAAAATTCATGTGGTCTTAAAATATCTGCATGGTTTTTTATGTATTTATTACACAATCAATAAAGAGAGGCTGAACAAATTATAATGCACCAAAATACTGCTGAAGGTTTTTACTTGACATGTATGCATGTAATACACAGTTCTTGTGCATAATAGCCAGAGAGATTCCAAGTTGATACTAGTTGGGTTATTTATGTCCTCCTTTTGTATTGTTAACTTGATAATGAGAAGTAAAAATTGTATTTATGTAAAAGCCTTAAGCAGAAGTTATTTTTTAGTAATAATCTTAGAGGAATGTCAAAGATTTTGATTTTGTTTATGTAGGATTGTCTGAAGGTCTTCTTCTTTGAGTGGAGCTTGCAATATACATTAGAAGATAAGATAAGATAAGATATTTATTTGTCTTTCTTTCAAATGTCACATAGAGCATAAAATTATATCATTACACATTTACAATGCAAAAACAAATTATGGGAATGATAAAAAGACAAAGTGAACTAAAAGAAAGATGTAGTCTGGATTTCAAATTAAACAATTTCCCCCCTTTCGTCTCTATATAAATTTCAATGTTTGCTGCATGAAGCTCCTGTAGGTCTGCAATAACCTGCACATTCCATGAGAACCTGATATCTTTCAAAATGCTGCATTATTTTGAGTATATTTATGTAAGCCTGCCAACTTAGAAAGGAAAGATGAAGACAATCCTATAGCATAAAATACAGGTGACAAAATTAGGGATAACACTGCAAGCTTTCCTAAAGAGAAAATAGAAAACTACTATAACTTATGTGCATTTCAGTGTTTTAGGCATCTTTACATATATGTTTCTGAGGTTTATGAAGATTGTTGTGATACTAATCAGGTCTGTTTTCAATCCCACTGAACAGGAGAAGTTACTTTGATCAATATTTTATATGTCTTTATTCTTAAAAGGAATTCAACCTGAGATTACGTTTCTCCAATGACAAGTGTTATTTCCTATATAATGCTGTAAATTTCTCAGTTTTATCAGTAGCCAAATGTACAGTATTATTGTAAAGAAAATGTGTGTAGTTAAGTGAACAATGTATATGTCCAAATATTCTCCGTCCAAATTTCGTCCAGAAACTGCTAATATTTCAATTTTTCAAGTGTGTCATTTTATATAAAGAGGCTTTATACTGTAAATATGACTGTATGATATGCAAATATAAAATTTAATCTATTTGAATTCAAGACTAAGGTTTCCCTTCATTTCTTGCATTGTATGAATATGGGGTTGGATGTTGTCTCTAGAAATATACAGTTGAATTCATCATCTGGGTAGAGTTACAGAAGAGAAAAGAAGTTGCATATAATGAGGTGATAATGATGTCAATGATTATGGCTATGATGATGGTGGTGTTAGTGCATGGTGGTTGTGATAGTGATGCTGATAATGATGATGATGAAGGTGATGAGGATAAGAATGATGATGATAAAGATGATAATATGATAATTACTAAGAAGATGATAATGGTGATAATAGCAATGATGACAAGCATGAGCAGTGGCGATGCAATGATTGTGTAATGATACTGATAGTAATAATGAAGAAGAAGAAGATGATGATGATGTTGATGATGAACGTAATGACAGTGATGATAACGAGGATGATGAAACTGATAGTGATGGTGATGTGGTGATAAAGAATTTAATTCTGTAAATTATACAATTTGTTGTTAATAAAAATCTCAAGAACTTACAATTAACTTCGGTCAAGTATATAGCCAACAACATATCTTACCACTAACCTAAGGTTTGCAATAAAACAAAAACACCCTTCTCCTTCTTGCAAGGGTTACATACGTGTGTATCCATAAATTTATAGGAAGAAAAATCCCCCCCCCCCCCTTAGTGAGGGGCCAGGGGGAGGGTGAACTATACCACCGCGTCATGACATAAATGAGGTGGCGACATCAGGGGGGGGGGGGGGGGTGCGTTTCATGAAACAATTAGTCGGTGGTTTTAACCGACTAATATCATGCTCACCAACAATTTATAGTCAGCGCTGACTAAATTTGACCAATCACAGGCCTGGAAAATAGTCGGTGACAAAAGAATTGTCGGTGAACATGATATTAGTCGGTGAAAACCACCGACCAATTGTTTCATGAACCCCCCCCCCCCCCCCCCAGGGCAGCGTTTCATGAAACCGTCATAACGTCATAAGTACAAGTTCACCGACGTCCCATTTAAAAGCGTGTTATTTAATACACGCATTTCAATGGGATGTCGATGAACTTGTACTTATGACGGTTTTCGTGAGAGACCAAGAAGTTTTAAGAGATGGAGTCCTATCTAGCTCTTTCCCTTTGTACCATATTCGAAGCCGCCAGGAGAAAATATGTCGGGCATGTGCTTAACTGGATCTTCCTTGCAGATACGTAGACAAAAGATTCCTGCCTAGCTGCAAACTAACGGGCGGCTAACGGGCCACTTTCAAAGGGAAATATGCTTTTGTAATGATAATTACTTTTCGCTACCACTCGTCTGATAATACGAACAGTACACAGTGCTTACCTTTACAGGAGGCAAGCGAAAGGAAATGGAGCAAAAGTTCCTGAAATATTAATAAAAATTACTCGACTGGGCATGTGTGGGCATTAATCTGACATATAACATCACAAAGAACTGTACATGAACAAATTCACTTTTTATTTTCGTAAGCCGGACGTAATCGGAAAAGTGTCAAATTGCAGGTTTTAGGACTGTAAAATGTTACTATTTTTTCACAAATTAAAGCAGCTATCATGCAATGTAAGCAAATTTCTTGACACGAGTAGGCTTTTGTATTCATACTTTATCATCTGTCCGATTTTCCCCTTGTTAGTTCAAATAAAAAGTGAAATATGAAGGATATTTTTTTTGTAAAAAAAAATCACTACTCAAGCTTTCCAATGATATTGGCGGCTTCGAACCTCGGACAACAAAGGTAACAGCACACCAGTAGATTATATTGTGCAACCATAGAAAACGGTAGCTGCTTGGAATAATTTGTTACCAGTTGGGTCTCCATCTCTTAAAGGGATAGTCCACCCCAGGATTTTCTTTAGCTGACGATATAGACCTAATAATACCATGAAGAATGATACAAGTCTCATTAAAATTCATGATCACATAACGAAGATATATCGACTTTTTTTATCGAAAATCAGCCGCCCCCCAAATGCAAATGCGTTACATGGGCATGAAACGATCGCCAGAAAATAACCGATAGTATCGAAATTGTGACGTATGTTGCGAGCTGCCTTCTTATTTCGCAGACATTCACTTTCGCTTTCACTTTCATTCATGATTCGTCGTGTCAGTGCGATAACAGTGTACCGCGAGCGAAAGTGAATGTCTGCGAAATAAGATCCACCCAATCATCGGTTGGGTGGGGCGGAAAATCTCCCAATGGGCCATTTCTAGTAATGTAATCAAATAGGCCATTTTCGTAATTTAACCAAATTTAATGCATAAGTCTTTGTGAAGTGCCTCGATCAATACAAGTTATTTCATTCACCTGATAAGAATGATAGTATTTCAATAGTCAGATGGGAAACTGCATATTGTTGCTAGGTAGGTCCAGCCATAATGTTTGTCCAACCTGGCAACAACTAATGATGCAGTTCAGATTCTGTCTATTGAAATACTATTATTCTTTTCAGGTAAATGAAATAATATGTATTGAGGCACTTCACAAAGACTTATGCATTAAATTTGGTTACATTACGAAAATGTCCTATTGAATGCATACATTTTTGTTAAGTGGTATGTTACAAACTATTTCGTATGTCAATAGTCAGAATGTGATCAAAGGATACAGATGCACACATTCTTTAGATAGCACTGTGACGCCATATGTATGGTGATCACACGCCAAGTACAACCATGTCGCCTTTCTTTGATTCACATGAATAATTATCATTAAAAGAAAAAGAAACATTTCACTTTTGGAATCGGAATCAGTTGTGAAGCATCACATTGCGTTAATCACTTTCTACACGTCTAGGCGGGAAATAAAGGGTCAAATCTTGAGGACTTACTGTCTTGTGTAGCAGTCTGTGTCGCCTGCTTCATATGTGTACAGTTATCGCTTTGTGTCTATAGGTCTGGACTCTAGAAAACCCGACTGTGACCCCGTAAATCTGTCAATTTCTGCAAACAATTTGAAGTCGATTTAAACTTAAGTTGATGTTACTCAGTGACTGGCAGTCGAGATGAAGTTTCTCTCAATTTTCATCGTCCTCGCAGTCTGCGGCAACCACGTGACTACCGCTGCTCCCAAGCCTAAAATTGACATAATGCTAAGGGTAAGTTTTAAAATAATTTGTTTCCCTTATTTTTTCATTGAAAAAACAAGAAATTATACAAATAACACAAAACAATACAGTTGCTAAACATTTTCAAGGCAACAACTTCATCTGTAAGAAAGAAAGAACGGAGTAAAAGAAGGGCATTTCCTTCTGGAATATTTCGTCGCTTGTTATTACATTTTCTGCTTTTTAGTGATTTTTCATAGATTTAAAGATTCATTAGGCTAATGCAGCTAACCTGAGTAGGACTAAAAACTTAGTTTAGGTTATGAATGATATTTTTTCAACTACGATTTTGAGAGGGCTTATTGGTGAGCTAATCAGCAATCACTAATTATAGTAAATTTTTAAATAAAAAGTTATTATAACCACCAGGTTAATCGTAATTAATTTAACGGGTGAATGTAAGATGGCGAGACACCAGTTCAGGGGGATGGCCAAATGCTCTAAAACTGCTGGAAGTTTTGCAGTCTGTAAATGTTTAGATCAGTCGATGCGTCAAAAATCGTTATTATAAGTCAATTTGAATGCTTTTATGCATGCAATTACTTAATTATTTGTAATATGTCACACAAAATAAACTGGGCACAGAACTGTCTCGTACTTTGTTGTCCCTTTCAACTAAAAAAATACATTATTTTCGATTCTTATCAGGTCAATGTTTGATGGATCTTCAAAAAAGAAGAAGAATGTAGTGGTCGAAACAAGAAAGTAAAAAAAATTGTCACCAGATTTTAAAATTAGGCGACAGTTTTTAAGATAAAAATAACAGAGTAACATGAATTAATAAAGGTAAGTCATATGAATCCTGAACATTTTTGAGTAGAGAGGTAATGCCCCGCATCCCTTTGTTTTAGACAGAGCAGTCTATACGCTTTCATAGTCTAAAAATTGCTTTTGTAATGAATGCATTGCTAACAGCCACATACAGCTCACGAGACAGACAAACTCTGCGCAATTAAAAGTGCCTTAATTCTCGTTGTTACAGCTGAGATCAGATAGATAGCAGATACTGGCAAAAATACTGACTACAGATGTGACTTTTGAGTGCTGGCTCCTTCTATTTTGTGACGTAATCATATAATCATGTAATATTTCTACTGCCATTTTAAACTTCAGGATGACGTGCGTGCAGTATTGAGGCATATACTACTCAAGGCTGACCAGACGACCCTTGACAAATGGCTTGGGCTGGACAGAGACTCTGAGGAACACACCTTTACCACAAAGCCACAGGAACAGGAAGACGAACGGCTGACAACTCTGTTTACACTTATAACAGAAGCGCCAGAACTTCTTCCAGTATCGCAAACAGCGCCACCAGCGCCACCAGCACCACAAAAGTTAATCATCCACCCTCTCTGCCTGGAACGACTGAATAACCCACATCAGATCAAGGACATCAATGACATCCAGAATCCCCGCGACGTCCTTGAGTACCTCATCTACCGCCTCTGCCTACCCACTGTGCCCGCAGAAGACGTCCTGGCAGTATCAGACATCGTCGATCGTCTCTCTTCGCCAGGCATCATGCCGGTAATAGGACTACCGAATCCTTTTGTCCCTGAAGTCCAAACGTTGGTCCCTGAAGTCCAAACGTTGGCCATTGACATTGACCTGTTGCCGCCGGACATCATGCCGGTAATAGGACTACCGAATCCTTTTGTCCCTGAACTCCAAACGTTGGTCCCTGAAGTCCAAACGTTGAGCATTGACATTGACCTGTTGCCGGGAGAGGCTGACACAGATTTTGACAGCAGGCCGGTAATAGGACCACCGAATCCCTTTGTCCCTGAAATCCAAACGTTGATCCCTGAAGTCCAAACGTTGGCCATTGACATGGACCTGTTGCAGGAAGAGGCTGTCACAGATTCAGACCAGGAGCTTGATGACCAAGAGATGCCACGGACTCAGGTGAACGATTTCGATCCCGACATCAATGACGACATCAATGACGACGGCATAACCACTATCGTAGATGATGACGAGAAGGTCACACAGCTCGAAGAATCAGTTAAGTAGTGATTTAATTTTGTCCATTGATGTAACCAGGGTTGTGAATTCTTCATGAATTTACTTTTTGTTTTGTGCCCTGCATAACAGATATACGATCAATAGCATAGAGTAGAAAGCAATCCAATGTTTTAAAGTTCTTTGATACTACCTGCGCTATTTGTCTGTCCCTACAGCGTCTATTTTGTCAAAAGTTATTTAAATAGCCTACTTCTGAAGTCAAAACAACTTTAAAATTTGGTTAACAATGTGTTCACGCCCCTTTGCAGGGCTGAAGGACGTTTATGTAAAACTTTGTTTAATAAATTCCAACCTGTTAAAATTGGTCCGACAGACCCCCCCCCCCCCCCCCCCTATTCACAATGATCTGGCTTCTGCCCTGTTTCAGTTTGACATCCCTTGCATTATGGTCATATCTAATACAATTTCATCACATGCCTTTTATTTCAGGATGACGATAACGGAATCCTGAAGAATTTCCTTCTGCAGGCCGACAGGACATTCACTACCTGGTTTCATCTGAAAAGGCAGGAAGAAGAGGAGGATGAAGATGAGGAGGGGGATACGGAGGATGTGAATATATTCGAGGAACCTTTACTGGCTGCAGAAGAGCCAGTCGTCTCTACGGATGCGGCTTATCTGATGCCTGTCACCGAAGAACCTTTGCTTAATCCTCTCTGCAAAGATCGACTGAATAATCCGGACCAGATCCAGAACATTGCGGACGTCCAGAATCGCTATGACGTCATTGATTACCTCATCTATCGCCTCTGCCTACCAACCGCAACCGCTGAGGATGTTGAAGCGGTTGCCACCATCGTCGAACAGCTCTCTTGGCCAGTCGAGGTCAAACCTAAGCCTATGTTTAAACCTTATGTCGAACCTGTTGTCGAACCTGACGTCGAACCAGAGCCCGTCATCGAACCCGAAGTCCATACGTCGATGATCGACATTGACTTGTCGCAGGAAGAGGACGGTGCAGTAATGGACCAAGAACCCGCCACGAAGCCTCTCGATGATCAGGATGAAACTGTCACCCAGGCAGCGCCTCTCGATTCTGACAACGACACCGACAACGATGAGGCCGATGACATCCAACTGATGATTGAGGACACCACATCTGCCTTGAGTGTCCTTGATCAGTCGAGGACTGACATCGCAGAATCTTCGGAGAAAATCGAGGACAACACTCAGAAGAACATGCAGAAGAACAGACCTGCTGACCAAGAGCAAGGTGGAGCACCGACATCGTCGACCTCCGCCGAATCCGATGAAGATGACGACGAAGAAAACGATGCTGCGCAGCCACTCGATATTGATTTGGACGAACTAGAATCGAGGATTCGTGAATTCCTCGACTCATTCCTGAACTAGGTAATCGACAACGGTTACACACTGGTGTCTAAAATCTATGTTCATGGATGTTTATAAAACATACACTTTTGAACCTTAGTTTTATTCCTAGTAAGTACTAGTTTGTGTTACATATTCATTCAGGAAAAAAGGTTTCCTGCAAGGTTGAACAAAGGCTACAAAGTGCTTCACTCACTATTGAAAACAAATTGTGGTGCAAGAACAGCATTCAGATGATTTTGTTTGATTTTACTGTAGGTATGACATAATTTATTCCCTGTATATTACTCATTTTAAATGAACCGTGAAATGGTACAGGATTTGGATTTTTCTTTTCCTCTGCAGTTGAATGTATACATTATATTTTGAACGATTAAACCCACATTTATTAAAAAAAATAAAATTCCTTTAAATTCGTTTTCTGTTTTTGGGGGTACTTGTTACTATAACGTGTACATGTGTTTATTTTAAATTAAGTTTGGAAGAGCGTACGTGTCTAAATAATGGTATATAATACATTCTTAAATAACTATTCTTTATAAGCAATAACCCTAAGAATATTTTTTTCTTTGCTATTTCTGAATATCATTAACAAAAATCCCTTTCCCGATCAACTTCATCTTCAATTTTATCGATTCATATTTGCTACTATTGCTCTTTTTGTTTATACTTCATCTGGTATTCTTTTATTTAGTGATTTGTTTTAAGGGGAGGGGGTGGGGTTGGGGTGGGTACAACTTACCTTTTTTAGGCCTACACGCAGATTGTATCTACGAAAACTGGATTGTTTCTAATTCTTTCTTACCTCTACTCTTTCGCTCCCCTTTGTCCATCTCTCTCTCCCTCCCTCTATTTATTTCTCTCTCGCTCTTCCACACTCAAGTGTACTTCTCGCTCTCTACTTTTAACTCTTCCCCTCTTTTTTTATGCCTCTCCCCTTCTCTCTTTTTCTTTCCTTTGATTTTTCATTGCTCATCTTTCCTTTTTTGAGTGTGGACAGTTTACTTTCTATTTATCAAAATTCTGACATCAACCCTGTTCTCTTTCCGTTCTGTCTGTCTCCCCCACTCTCTCTCTCTCTCTCTTTCTCTCTTTCTGTCTTCCATTCCCCCTCTCACACGCAATTATCTTGTTTCCCCCTCTTTTTTCTCTTTCTGTCTTTCTCTCTTTCTCTCTTCTTTTTCTCTTTTTTATTTGACCGTCTCTTTCACTTCATTTTGGGGGAATTTTTCCTCTCTAGGACGGTATTTTATCACTTGACCAGATTACTGGTATCAACCTTGTTCTTCTTGCCTCCCGTCTTCGTCCGTCCGTCTCTCAATCTCTCTCTTTCTCTCTTTCTCTCTCTTTCTCTCTCTTTCTCTCTCTTTCTCTCTCTCTCTCTCTTTCTCTCTCTCTCTCTCTTTCTCTCTCGCTCTGTCTCTCTCTCACACACACACACTCTCTCCCTTGATTTCAGTGAAAAACAATTCCATCACATAAAATGAAAAAAAAACACCCTGTGACTTCGAAGAGGGAACATTGTTTTTATTGAATATGATAAAGTTATGATACCCGCGATCTTAAGCACCTTGTATATCTTTCATACAAGTTGTCTTTAATTGATTAAACATTCATATAGAGAGATAATTCTTTCTCAGTAGCTACATGACATTGAAAGAGCGCTACGAGTTGTACAAATATATTCCTATAATTATACTATACGACATTAATTCAAAACACATAACCAATAATTGAGATAAAAACATTTGATATACATTCCAAAATCATTTACTGCAAGAAGCTTAGATTTATATATTATGTAAATTACAATCCGCAAGAAATATATACATGAAATAGTCCTAGGATTATAGTACAGTCCACAGAGCAATTTGTTCATCTTCGTAAATGGTTATCATTTATTAAACACGTCGTCCTACACCGCTCAAAAATGAATATGCAAATACACAACAAATATTCAATAACTAATAATAGAGTACAATATTTTAACTAAATACGATTGAGCAATGAGATGATAGATTGAAGAAGAGATATATCGGTGAATAGAAAATAATGAAATTTTCTGATAGGAGTAGTAAGAGAAAGCAAATAGAATGAAAGAAAAAGGAGGCTATTAGTGAGTAAAAATATGAAATTTGTAACATCTTGTAACACATACCTCATATTGCTAACACTATTTTGTAGAAATATATGAAATCAGTCTTCTGCTTTTGTATTGCTGTATTACATTGTATTCGCCTTTGCACTTTCCCCAATTATTCCACAATGTCGAAATAACCTACGCAAAATGCAATACATCTGTTCTAACATAAATCCTAAATTCCTTCTTTGATAAAATCTCGTAATATACAATCAAAGTCTTTATTTCCGTCAACGATGCAGGTCGTTTTATAACTACCAAAAAAAGAAATTAAGCCAAAACGATGGTTTGTTTTAAAAGCAGCGTATTTTACCAACATAGATACCACTGCTGAAAAGAATTTCAAATGGTAGGCCTACCATCTTTGGGTGAAGTATCTAGAGTGATTTTCGGTTGCTGTATACCCAAGCATCATTAAAGATAAACTCCAGTACTGGAAAAAAAAAAAAAAAATTCTCACAGAATCAAACGAAACTTACACTGAATGTTCAAGATTACAAATAAATGACATGTGCCAAACAATTTTGGAAGAAAATGTATACTGGCTGAGTAATGAGCATAGAAAGACAAGGAAACCAAGGTAGTACCATCGCCGACACCATGTGTGTTGTCCCATATATAGCTTTCTATTTGAGTGTTTGTTACTTTACCAAGACTCGGTCAAATTTATTATGATTTTGATGACTCCAGAACCTTGCAGTGCACACCAATACTTACATGCTACATGATCAACTGTTTCTGATCCTTTCACACCTTTTCTTTCACAATGCAATCGCATTACCAGTATTAAAGTTTATCTTTAAGCGCGCGTAGTTGTAGTTGGTGATGAATTGTGGGACATTGCTGTCGACAAGTCAAGACATTGTTAGTAGCAGATGGCAGTAAACGTAAGTCAGAAGTAATGTCAGTCGAATGCCCTGCCTTTAATTTAAATTAAAGCAACCGGCTCCTATCCACAACAAAAATCCTCACCAATTTACTATTCTAATGAAGAGTGATAACACTGTTGGTATGGTTTCAATTTCTAACGTGGAATAAATCTAAAGCGTTAAATTATGTAATACTATTTTGAAAAGCTTATTAAAAAAAGTAGTGATTATTGCAGATAATGTTGTTCCCCCTCGTCATGTTAGTCGAGTTAATTTAATTTTCTTTACTCTGTTATTAGTTTGGAAATCAAGGAGGAATGACGCATATGCTGCAGAGAATAATTGCCTTTAATAGAAGTGTCCACAAATAAATGTTAAACTAAATGTATATTGTTTCTGAACGAACGGGCGTATTTTGGGAGGAAGGGGGTGGGGGTGTCTTTCTTTCTTAGTGAATGAAATACAAAAGAACAAGGAAGGAAGTCGGTCTCTATTGTTGAATAAAATAAGGAATAAATATAGCCGCTTAGGGGAGGGGTAAGGGTTTGGAAGGGGTACAGTCATCCCTAATCACTGTCTTTTCTACCTCTTTTCCTTGTCTTCTTATTATCGTTCGCCATTTGATAGGGGGGGGGGGGGGGTTACCCCCAGTCTGAACAAGAACACTATACGATGGCGCTGTGAAAGTGTTGAATACATGTTTATTAGAAAACATGTAATTGTTGATATTAGCCACTATGGAGATAAATTTGAACCTAGGGTTTTGAATGATTTAAAAGCTATAAAAACGCAAAAGGTTTTCGTGCCACCTTAGCTTTTTCATTATTGAAATTGCTTCTTGTTAAACTAGAAGGAAAGCCTGAAAAAAAACATCTGTCACTCTTTCAAACAAGATTTAAGAAAATAGAACTTGAGAAACTAACCTGCGTTTAATAAACTCAATTTAATTTGAGTATGTCAATTTATAAGAACAAACATAAATGTCACAACGACTATATATCTCTATTACCTAATTTATAATTTGTAAATATAAGCAAAACAATTCAAAATAATTGATGCCTAATCATAAATGATATAATTACCATTATAAGCTAAGAAAGAAATATAAAATATATGTACATATCGGAATAACAATATAATAGTTACAGATATCATTTAATTACAATATTGCTAACACGAAGACCACCTCCCTACAAAAGCAGGGATCGTTTTATAGCAAGATTGTGCACCCTATTATCATCATCTCACAAAATAAAGTATCTTAAGAAAAAGAAAATTCGTTGGTAACTCAAGCCACTTCAAAATCAATTCGTCGAAAATGCTTTTAAAACTTTGCAATCGATTTCTGTAGCAATTCTAATACTTAGTACATTGGTTTTGTAGTAAATGTCCTGTTATAACTCAATAACAAAAAAAATCCAACTAATACATTTCCACCTTATTCTAAAAATATAAAATCGACTAAATGTGATACAATTACAAAGCAGAGTCTGTCTTCTACAAAGCGAAATCAAATCTGAAGTTATAAGTCTTCTATAATTGGTTATCTCACAAGATATACATTATTTAAATATTTCCAAGTCGTCTTCTCTCTCGTCCGCCTTCATCATGCTCATTCTACAAGAAATAACAGAACAGAGCAGGCATAAAAAGACCCCACATTGATATACCGGAAGTTTCACTTTCGTCTTCAACCAAATATTGCTTGCATACATTGTTTTTTTGCGTGAGATAAATGGATGTTTTAATTTATTTGCTGAATAATTCTGCATACGATGCTCGTTTTACTGACATTATAACCATAAATTAAAACACAGCTCTCAACTCATTGACGTGAGATGTAATTTTTAATGTGTTTTTGTAGAAAATATTGACTTCATTACCATGATAATAATGATGATGATGACCATAGTCCTTGTCATGTTCA
The DNA here is from genome assembly GCA_035222895.1 of Strongylocentrotus droebachiensis. Lineage (NCBI taxonomy): Eukaryota > Metazoa > Echinodermata > Echinoidea > Camarodonta > Strongylocentrotidae > Strongylocentrotus > Strongylocentrotus droebachiensis. The sequence continues at coordinate 34,034 of JAVYIG010009026.1, forward strand.
TTAGCCTGTAAGGGGGGGGGGGGGTGGGGGTGGGGGGGGGGGGGGGGTTGATATATTATGAAAACCACATATCCTGTAGACATATTGCCAGTTGAACTGATCGTCCAACCCTCACCTTCAAACAGGGATGGGGTGGGATGTAATTTACAGGATTCATCCTGAGTACGCTACGTCATTGAATAAAACCTAATTTCAAAGCATGCTGTCACCTTGCAAAGTTTATACGATCGGCTAACCATTGCCTTTCTCTAAAACAAAGTTTATACGATCGGCTAACCATTGCCTTTTTCTAAAACAAAGTTTATACGATCGGCTAACCATTGCCTTTCTCTAAAACACTGTACATATAATGGTTCAAAGATCCCTTTCTCTCGAATTAAGTCGGTCAAAGTCATTATAAAACTGACACATTATTTAATGCCCACTGTGTATTGAAAAGCGAATGTACGAGTCATGGCATTAGTAGATCACGTGATGCCAGCTAGCTGACCAATCAGGAATCGTCATCAACGATCGGCCAGTGTTTTTGATGATGCCATCATTACGCCTATTCATGGGGAAAATAAAACGGAATGACATCATTAAATCTAGTCCACTATCTGGATCTGGTTCGTCATCCCTCTCTTTCGGGTCCACAAATTGTAACCTTGGAACGCTGAATCTTAATAGCCAAAGTGACAATTTTATTTAGAAAACAGGCTTATCGTGATTATATGCTTACCATATTTCAAGATCAAACGCAGAATCTTGTAAATCACATTTTTTTCATTCATAGTAAACAAATAATTCGCGATATTGTAGATAGATCAAAGTGCTGTTTAGCTTCAATAACAATTTTATCATGAAAATAGCTGTAAGTAAAGCGTAAGTCAAGTACATACAGTTTTCATTGACATGAGAAGTTATTCATTAAACACGGAATTTATAAACGTAGACAGATAATTTATTTAGTCATTTATTTAGGAAAAGGAAATTAATCTTCTATAGTTGTCTCTTCATTATTTTTTTCTTTAAACAAATTCTTTAAAATACGTGTAAATTCTATAAGGCTGCAGTGTAGGTGATAACAATTGAGAGATATAACATTGTATATTAAATTATACCTTTTCTCATTTTTCTGAAAAGGAGGGGGAGGGGTGCTAAAAATGGGTTCCGTAAAAGTAAGTGTTTGAAGAAAAAAACTCATTTCAGCCCGAATTCAAATGCATATTAAATTTGTTTAAATCAATTTTATTATGATAGAGTCTTAAAATATCTTTCAAAAGGACATTTTTTTTCTTTTCAAGATGGGTCAACTGTACTGAATTCCAGATCGGTTATTACATTTTATACAAAAACAAGTAAGACACTCTCTGTGATCGAAATAAACATTCCATGATATAGAAAGATAGCAGAAAGCAAAGCTGTCAGGATTCAATCAATTTCACTTTTTCTAAAGAAAGATTCAGAAGGTTTGAGAGCGAAAAGAAGAGGGCATGTGAAAGTAAAAGGCGATGAATAGAGGCTTATCTACCGTTTTCTACAAGGATTAATAATAATCTACGAAATCCATTCGCATAATAATGTACATACACGATTTCAATATTTAAAGATTGTTCGTCATGACGGCATACATCGTTTCGTCATAATGGCTTACGATGTTACGTCATCAGAACATACACTATCAGCTAAACATACATTCCATTCTTAGCACGTGATACAAATCAATTCGTTGCACGCCATACAGAGTCGCGACTACATTTGAATCTATATAACTGAAGAAGGATCGTGCATGGTATAAAAGAGAAGAATCAAAGAGTGGTCTAGAATTTAGAGAGCTTCTACTGGGTTGCGAGATAGAGAGAAGCAGAAGCAAGCAGAACTTGACAGCGGGCCGAAGCAAAACGTCAAAAACTATACTTCTGTGTTTCGATGTGTTCCTAGGGCATCGTCCTCGTCAATAAAGCGGAGTTGGTTGGCGTGGATGCCGTTCGGAGGTGATGTCGACGATTCTTCTCGTGTGACGACCGGTGGGACCAACGGCTGGAGTTCCATCTCGGTTTCGTCCAGCCATTTCGGTTTCTTCTCTGTCTTGGCCTGGGCCATATCGACCATGGCTACTGAACAGCCTGATGAAACTGAGCACATGCTGTCCCGACGTTCGGGCTCTTTCATGGCGTCTCGTAGAGCCTAGAAAGAAAGAAATAACATTCATATACGTTACGTTACACACACGGTAATATCTTGCGTTCGTTTTGTAGTTACAGCTGACTCGATCGGAAAAAAAATCACCTCCATCATCACCATCGTTGTCGTCAACCTCATCTTCATCATTGTAATCATTGTCATCTTCAAATTCATCATCTTCATAATTGTCATCCTCAAATTCATCATCTTAATCATAATCATAATAAATGTAGTCATCACCATCATCATCATCTTCATAGAGAAAAATAATAATCGTTGCTTTCATCTCCATCACCATCATCATAATAGTCCTCGTCATCATCGTCATCACCATACATATTATCATCATCGTCATCATCGCAATCATCATCATCATCATCATCACCATCATCAGCACAATCATTATCATCATCATCATCATTCATCATCGTCATTATCGTCATTATATCATCATCATCATTATCGTCATTATATCATCATCATCATCATTATCATTATCATCATCACCATCATCATCTTATCATCGTCATCACCATCATCAGCACAATCATTATCATCATCATCATAATTCATCATCGTCATTATTATCATCATCACCATCATCATCATCATCACCATCATCATCATCATCACCATCATCATCATCATCTTATCATCATCATCATCATCATCCTCAATGTCGCCTCTACACCCCTCCTTCTGCTCCTCCTACTCATCATCATCATCAATATTCTCACCATCATCGACTTTACCTAGTCAATCATAGCTAACCCTTTGCATATACGGGAATCAGCTGGCTCCCGTATTAAGACCATGTGAATGGGAGTATTCAATAATCAACGGATTAATCTTACCTGGAACATCCCTGTACCGAGTGCGCCATTGTCATCCAGGTCCTTGTCGTGCACCTTGGCCTCCACCTGTCGAATCTTCTTGTCCATCTCACCCAGGGCTTCAAACATCTCAAACTTGAAACCCGAGATGTCCTGCTTGAGCTCGTTCAGGATGTTGGCCTGGTCATCGTCCTCCTCCTGGTGACGCTTCTCGAAGTGATACCTCCTTACGAGATGGTCCGAGACTTCCTGCGATAGGAGGAATTCAATTCAACTCAATTTAAAATGGTTTATTTCAAATAAAACTTTCATCATCATCATTATTAGAAAGAGCAGCAGTAGTAGTAGTTGCAGCAGCAGCAGCGACAGTAGTAGTAGTTGTGGTATTAGTAGCAGTAGCAGTAGCAACAGTAGTATAACACATTGTATTATTAGTTGTAGTACTTTAGTATTGTAGTAATAGTTGTCGTCATCGTCGTACTTTTTTCTTGCAGTAGGATCATAATTATCAACAGAAAATATGTGAATAAGTAAAGTAGGAGAAGTATTTCGTGTTCTCTTTTTACATCAAGTGCTGGTATTCTACTCTTATTATTTTTTTGGGAACTTTACAAAATCAACTTTTCTTACCTTGAAACGCAACTGTCGTTCGTCAACCAAGCTCTTCAATCGTTCCTTCAAAATCACAACATTGAAAATATGTTAGGTCATGATACAAAATGTTATAAGATGATGAAGCGGATCCTAATAAACTGATTGGTTGAGAGCGTACACGTGACAAGGCATTTATTTTGCCTAACACGTCTTTTTACTAATTACCTGTCATTAGCAAATACTAAAGACTGGTCCTTACTAAAATCATGTTATAAAACCTGATTTTATAAAACGAATAAAACATTATCTCATCAAAAAAAAAAAAAAAAAAAACTTTTTGTTCGGGCATTAGTAAAATTACCCAAACTCGGTACCTAAGACCCTCGGCTACGCCTCGGGCGTGTTAGATTGTTCCAAAGGTACCTTGTGTGGGTAATTATTACTAATGCCCTCACGGCTGTGTATTATTTGTATAATTTATTTCTTAAAAAGAATGACACTTTGAATTTCTGACATAAGGTATCAGCTTGATTAAAATAATGCGGAGTATGGGTATTGATGCATGCACTATCAAGGCCTTTATCATGATCAATGTATTCTTATGCAATTTGCACAAATAAATAAACATTATGATTTTTGTTGTAGTGGGCTCGATAAAAAGCTTTAAATTTATTATTTCAAATCATGCAATCTTACGTATACAAATGTAAAAGCAATTGTTGACGACTTCGTATAGCTTTTACAATCCTGACAGCGCACTGGTAACAATAATAGATCAATAATAACGATTACAGAAGATTTATTATACTCAATTTCAATACACTGTTAAAACAAGTATTAAAAAACTGCGGGTTAAAAAATTGTTGATTAAAAAACGCTCAACGTTGGTTAAAAATGTAGTGTTGATTAAAATTTACTTTTAATCTTGCGTTGGTTAAAAACAGTGTTGATTAAAATTATTCCTTTTAACCTATGTTGGTTAAGTCTAAGTCGTTTGCAAAAATTGTAACCCAGCATGGATTAAAAACAAAATTCCGACAGTAATGAAAGCCCCCTTCCGGTTAAAGTTTAATCAATGTTGATTAAAGTACTGGTCACGTGACCCAACGGAACGATATCGAAGCGCGTAGCTAGCGATCGCTCGACATACAAATAAAGTACATGCAAAGTGCACGCAGTTTACGCGTGCGACAAAATTAACAATGGAGGTTGTCGCGAGGACCTGAGAAATGGGGGTTTGGACGGTCTTATCTCCGTGTTTTCAGGTAAGAAATTATTTTAATATTATCATCATCAATTCTAAGATTGTAAGGAAGAAGTGAAATAAGGTTCTTGCTCAAATCAAAAACGATTTGTGTCCCCTAGGCTGTACGTAGCTCAACCAACAAGTAGCATTTATCTTGCACCGTGCACCTGGCTAACGTAAGCACACACACACTCATCAGTCTGCAAGAATCTTCAACCGTGAAGGATGCAGACCCAATTAAAGAAGGAGAAGTGTAGGCCTATTACGGATCACCTACCCAAATTGCATGCATGAATAATAATCTTATTTTTTAAATCTAATTGTATCTAATTGTTTGAAACAATTAAATATAAAATAAGATGTCATCATGAAGTGAAACGTCTTCATGCATGCAATTTGGGTAGGTCATCCGTTGCACTTACTGGCTGAGCTACAACCTACGGACCGGGACACAAAGCGTTTTTAATTTGAGCAAGAACCTTATTTCACTTCTTCCTTCCAATCTTAGCATTGATGATAATCATATTAAACCATTTCTTATCTGCAAACACGAGGATAAGACCTCCAAACCCCCGTAAGTTTAACCAACAGTGGTTATAACTGTAACCAACAACCCACTAAAGTTTAACCAACATCGTGTGAATCAAAAAATAATTAACCTACAATGGTTAAAATTTTAACCAACGACCCATGTAAGTTTAACCAACAACATGTGAATCAGCCCCGAACAAAGCATAAATAACCAACAAAAGATTAAAGTTTTAATCAACAAATGGTTAAAGTTTAATCAACACCATTTTAACCAACATTGAGCAATTTTTTTTAACCAATAATTGATTAAATTTTTTAATCAACCACAGGTTAAAGTTTTAATCAACAGGCTGTTGGTTAAAGTTTAACCAACGATTGTGTGATTCACCTGGTAATCCGTGGTTGATTAAAATTTTAACCAACTTGATTAAAAATTGTAATACTTGTTCTAACAGTGTACAGTATACTCAACTGCCCGTTTAACATTAATCTGAATTATCTCGTCATCCATGTTTGTTATAATATTTCTTATTACGTTTTAACAAGTCAAACTTAACTCTTGCTGATAGTAATAAGGTAAACTTCAAGGCTAGATGAAGTAATAGGATGCTTTGTTTAATGTATTTCTACAACTTTAAACCCCTCATTTAATGGACAGCCAGCGTCCTTGGCGTTATGAGATATCCTTCATCGGTGCATAATGTTTCACATCAGCTGGGCTCGTAATAATTTGGTCACGCCTTGTCGATTTGACGGTCAGAAAATCTCATTAAAGCAAAGTATGACTCACAAGATCTTATAACACGGAATATGTAATCATCGCTGATTAACACACAACCAAACCTGAGAAACTCATTAAGATTATAATCATCAGCGAACTGTCTTTCATAGAAATGTTTAATTGGTTCGCTAAAATGAGCTACGGGGAAGTATTTCCATCCGAAAATACATCCGTTATAAAAATAATTCTGTTACTAATTAGCTGTTGTGTCATCTTCATTTGCCTTTGAAAATTCGGATTCGATATTTAAAATGTTTAGCTTAACCATTTTTGAATAACTTTAGTCAAGCATCTATTCAAAAATTCAATCGTGTTTTAAAATTTTAATTACACAGCTTAATGTTCATTTGTATGGAAAAGGGATGATTGGTACTAAAAAAATCAAGCGTTTAATGAAGAGAAAAATAAAGAGTTAGAATAGAGCTAAACCGAAATTGGAAAAGATTTACATTCATATTGTCCGATTTCGGCTTTCTTGTAAGTTTTGTGATTTTAATCAGGTGAGTGCAAAGGGAAAATGGGTCTTTTTTTTCCTTCTTCTTTACCCTAAACAAATGTTTGGGCATGTCTTTGAATCAAAACACTATAATACCTTGTATGCTCTTGCCATTTCTCCTCTGCAAACCACTTCACAAAATAACCACCGGAAGAAATAGAAGAAGGCTTTTGGAGTTGGTATGATGTTAAACGGTGGGGGCACTGTTCCAAGATCGTCGAAATAACTCATCCAGAGTTTAGACCTTGAAAATTTCCACTCGATGTCGGCATCCATCTAGGAAAAGATTTGTTTTTAATATTGGTTTTATTTATTTGGCAAATTTTGTTATCAAGGTTTCAAGGTTTCTTTTTATTTCCACATGATATAACATAATCAAATGAATATGAAATGTATACAAAATTCAATAACATGATATTAACCAAACATTTTACAAATGATTATACAATTGTTTAAATTGATTGGCACAGTGGTAAAACATAGTGGAGGAGTCTATTAAAAAAGCATGGCTTGTATTTTATAGACCCCTTGAGAATTAAAAAAAAAGTTTGTTATGAAGTGGTATTCATTAACTAATACGACACAAGTAACACAATAATATTTAGATGGTATGAGCTCGGAAGCTGACAGCCCGCAGACCAGCAGCAGACACGATCGACTACGGTAACCCCTGATATCGATAATATGGATCCCGCGGGCCTTGTGAAAAGTTACATAACTGAGGGGTTTAGGTGGTGCCACTAGGGACTTTTAGATTGAGTAGACGAGAACACGACGTACGCCGACTGATCATGCGTGTCAACGTACTCAACTGCCCATGTTGACTACAATTAGAAATCTTTTAGATTGCACTCGACGATACACATGAATGCAGGAAGTTACACTATGAATTACATGACAGACAAAGAAAGAGGACAAAATAATTATACAGTTCCTCATTCTACCCTCAACAATAGGCCATTTTCTTAATGTAACCAAATTTAATGCATAGGTCTTTGTGAAGTGCCTCAATACAAATTATTTCATTCACCTGATAGGAATAGTAGTAATTCAATAGTCAGAATGCAACTGCATATATTAAGTGTTGCTAGGTAGGTCAAGCCATAATGTTTGTCCAACGTGGCAACAACTAATGTATGCAGTTAGGATTCTGTCTACTGAAATACTATTATTCTTATCAGGTGAATGAAATAGTTTGTATTGAGGCACTTCACAAAGACCTATGCATTAAATTTGGTTACATTACGAAAAATGGCCTATTGCTGTGATAGAACATCCCTTCACTGCTATTATGTAAAAATGTGTAGAACAGGTGAATATGCATGTGACACTTGTTCTACACATTTTTACATAATAGCAGGGAAGGGATGTTCCTTTGTCTACCTGAGGAACTGTATATTTTATGCGCTGCGGCATATACTATAGTACCGTACTAGATTTAGGAAAATTAAGGTTGACGCATTCTCGCTCGCCGACTGAGACGACGTGACGCATGCGCAGTGCCTTAAAATGACGTCACACGTTGCAGTCAAAGCTGTAAACGTGCAAATCTAAAAGTCCCAACTGTCAGCCTACGCCCGACACGTCCGGGCATCCTAGAAACTTTTTATTTTTAGGGTATGTTTTACCCTTCATTGTTTGTGTGTCTAACAAATCAGCGGAGACAATAACATTCACACCTATTCAACTGTACTGGAAGACGTGTATCGATAAGAGCCAAAATTAGTGAAGTCAAAGCACAATAATTATCGGACGAAATGATCAGTTTCGATAAATCACATTTTTTTTCCCGGATTAGATTTGATCAGACGACATGCCTTCCGATCGTGTCACTGCAATCACGATAGCGATTATTTCCGCAATACTCACCTCAACACGCGTATACGTATTGCTCATCATAGCGATAAGCACGTTCAGCAGCACCACGATAGATATCACGTGATATGTAGCATAGAGGAAGTTTCCCACCGTTTGTGTGAAGGTGTGGTCTATGTTCGCCTGGCTGGACAGGTTGACGATATTCATATCGGGTAGCCCGAACAGAGCCCAGAAAAGAGTTGCCATCGTTTCCCCTAACCTGTATTACAAACACACAATGCGAGAAAAGAACCAAAACCCAATGAACAAATTTCATATTGCAATGCTGTTCTAGATTTCATCTTATATCTCTATCACAATGCTTACAATCATGTCTGTCATCTTCATGTTTAATGATAAATATGAGGGAAACATACCAGAATCGTAACAATTCGTATTCTTAGATACTGTCAAACGCCCGAAGTGACAATAAAGGTTCATCCAATATTTTGAATTGATGTTTATATTTATTTTAAAAACGAAAATTGAAAATAGACTTATTTTTATTGGATAAGTTTTCCTTTTCAAGGAACGAAAATGATTGATGTACGAGTATCATGAAGGTAAACTCAAGAAGAGTAGAGAAGATAGATAGAAGACAGTAAGACAGAAATAGAAAGAGAAAGAGAAGATGGGACGAAGAGATAGAGAGAGAGAGAGAGAGAGAGAGAGAGAGAGAGAGAGAGGAAAAACTATGGGGAGGTGGATTAAATAATAATACTCACGTTCCGAATGGCTGCGTTGTAATGAAGGCTGAGTAGTACCAATAAAGCTGGTTCATACCAAGGGAGAAAGCGAACCAGACGAAACAGAAGATAAGAAGAAACTTACAGATGTCTATGATCATACCACCAAGTGAGATCTGCATAGGCCCGACATGGCGATTGACCACGGTTATACAGATAGGTCGAAGAAAACTCAATACCTATAGATCGAGAAAATACAAAAAGTGAGAGTTAGATCGAAGAGCTTCCTTTTCAATTTTTATAGGTGATTTTTTTACGGCAGTTTCTTTTGGTTGTTGACATCATCATGTAAATTTGATTTGATTTGATTTGATTTAGTTATTTCTGTTTGATTTTCTTTTTCTTTTGCTTTTTTATGAATATATTACAAACAAAATTTAACGAATCATTGCACATTTTACACATGACAAAAGAGTATTATGTAGAACAAAGTAAGGCTGGCTTGAGACATCAAACAGGAGGGTACAGGCGAGCGTTTATCACTCTTGTTTAATAGGGAGGTTAATAATCAATGTTTAATAAGGACAATTTAAGTACATTAAAAATCATTCTTCTCATCACAATTTTGAAAAGATTTAACACTATATTTTCAAGAGTTCGAAAGAACTTTTAGTAGAGTTCAAAGTCTCCAGATAACACGATGATTGACTTTTGATTTAACTATTATAACCGACAGGTGGATATCTCATTAACTCAGCTCTCAATTAACATGAGAAAAAGAGGATCATGGGGGACCAACAGGCACCGATTGGGGAAGTTTTCTATATAGAGGGAGCAAGTAGCTACAAGTAGTACACTAAGTACAGTGTGGGTTTAAGAGAAAATATAAAGAATACCTTTGCTATTGCAAAGAGAGCCTCAGCAATAAGGACTGGATCGTAAGCACCCCAATTAGCCCGTTCAAAATCTTCATTCTCCGTGATATCAGTCTTAGTTAGGCCGCCACTGCCGCGTCTTCTGCTTGACGAACCTTCACCCGACTGCAGTCAACATGAAGCAGGGGTCATAAAGATGAAGAAGAAAAAAACCCGGTCAGAATTTGTTTTTATGTATTCATAAAGGCCTTATATAGTAAATATAAAACATATTATGTGTATGGTTTCAATTATGATTTGATAAGTTTAATTGTAACGTTTTAAACAAGCAACTGTAGATTATGTTTACTTGAGTAAGAATGTATGCTAATTTTCACATTTCAAGTTGTACAGCATTGTGCGGTACATCTGTATTTCAATTAAACGTAAATCAATCAATTAAACCAATGAGTGAATGAATATGAAAATAATAAAAAAATATATAATAAAACCTAAATCTAAATAAAGTTGTTTATTTGTAATTACTTGTATATCAAAGACTAAAATCATGTACATGTAAATGATGATGTCGAGGATCTTATAATGTAGAACATTCTATGGTATTGGTCAATTTAAAGGCAATAAGATTATGTCGGAAATAATATCTCTAGTGGTATTTGTTTGTCTCGTAATGTATGGTCAACAAGGGATCTAAAAGATCACGACGTGTCGTGCGCCGCTACAACAACTTGCCAACAACTCTACAACATGTCAGGTGCACGAAACGTCGTTATCTTTTAGATCCCTTGGTGACCATACATTGCGAGACTAACGAATATCACTAGAGATATTATTTCCGACATTATATCCGCAATGAGTAATATATTTAGCACGATGATATGGCTCCTAAAGTATGGAATGGCAAAGAACATTATTATCGAAAATAATATCGCTAGTGATATTCGTTTGTCTCGCAATGTGGTCAATAAGGAATCTAAAAGATCACGACGTTTCGTATGCTACTGCAATACTTCGTCAGGTGATAAAAACTGTTGTAAGCAAGGGTCTTTTATACTTTACGGGAGGACCGTAAAGCGGTCTAAAATTCGATCGATAATTGGAACAATAACGCCCAATGCCTATTGGTCGACGCACACGGTGATCGACCAATCACCAAGGACGCTGGTTCGGCCGCTGGTTCGGCTGATGCACCAGGCCTATTGGCCGACGCATACGGTACTCGACCAATCAACGGGCCGCTGGCTCGGGCCGTCTGCTGAATGGAATCGACCGTTGTTGGCTGGCAGGACGGCGAGTGTCATGGCGGCGTATCGTCCGCATCCAAAATTCGGGGATATCGATCCCGTTGTCTCTGTTGAAATTATTAGGATTGAGACGGATATTGATAGCTTCTTTTACCCTCCGTGTATACCAATGCCGTTCTTGGGAAAGGCACTGAACCCCGTCCCAGTCTGGTTGATGCTGGTTGTCCCAAGCATGTTCGGCTACGGCTGAGTTGTCAGTTCGACGGAGTCTGACGTCCCTCTTATGCTCAGTGATTCTTTCTTTTATCGGACGGGCAGTTTCACCGATGTAGGATCTATCACATCCTTTACAAGGGATGTTGTACACAATGCCGTCCCGTCTATGTGGAGGAATTGGATCCTTGGGGCGTGTAAGTTGTTGACGTAGGGTGGTATCTGATCTGAAAACCGTTCGAATGCCATGGCTCTCTAGGCGGCGCTTGAGTTGTTGGGAGACCCCATCAATGTACGGCAAGACTGTAAAAGTCTTGTATACCTTCTGATCCCTGGGTTCCGACGATCTATTCTTGGTATTGTGTATAAAACGGCGTGGGTAACCCAGGGATCAGAAGGTATACAAGACTTTTACAGTCTTGCCGTACATTGATGGGGTCTCCCAACAACTCAAGCGCCGCCTAGAGAGCCATGGCATTCGAACGGTTTTCAGATCAGATACCACCCTACGTCAACAACTTACACGCCCCAAGGATCCAATTCCTCCACATAGACGGGACGGCATTGTGTACAACATCCCTTGTAAAGGATGTGATAGATCCTACATCGGTGAAACTGCCCGTCCGATAAAAGAAAGAATCACTGAGCATAAGAGGGACGTCAGACTCCGTCGAACTGACAACTCAGCCGTAGCCGAACATGCTTGGGACAACCAGCATCAACCAGACTGGGACGGGGTTCAGTGCGTTTCCCAAGAACGGCATTGGTATACACGGAGGGTAAAAGAAGCTATCAATATCCGTCTCAATCCTAATAATTTCAACAGAGACAACGGGATCGATATCCCCGAATTTTGGATGCGGACGATACGCCGCCATGACACTCGCCGTCCTGCCAGCCAACAACGGTCGATTCCATTCAGCAGACGGCCCGAGCCAGCGGCCCGTTGATTGGTCGAGTACCGTATGCGTCGGCCAATAGGCCTGGTGCATCAGCCGAACCAGCGGCCGAACCAGCGGCCTTGGTGATTGGTCGATCACCGTGTGCGTCGACCAATAGGCATTGGGCGTTATTGTTCCAATTATCGATCGAATTTTAGACCGCTTTACGGTCCTCCCGTAAAGTATAAAAGACCCTTGCTTACAACAGTTTTTATCACCTGACGAAGTATTGCAGTAGCATACGAAACGTCGTGATCTTTTAGATTCCTTATTGACCACATTGCGAGACAAACGAATATCACTAGCGATATTATTTTCGATACTATATCCGCAATGAGTAATATATTTAGCATTAACATTATTATCACTCACATCTGCTGAAAACATGGATTTGATTTGGATTTGTCCGACTTTTTTGAGGCATTTCATGATAATTTTGAAGCGTAATTTTTTTTAGGGCTTCAATATAACACCATATCACAGAAACTGATAACACGTACGGCCATTATACTTGTATATCAAAGACTACATCATGTAAATGATGATGTCGATGATCTTATCATGTAGCAAATGCTCTGGTTTTGGTCAATATACAAGCAGTAAGATGATATGGCTTCAAATTTCCAAAGTATGGAATGGCAAGAAACAATTACAGTCAAACCTGCTTTAGTGACCACCTGTCTACAAAGACAGAAAATGGTTTCTTATTGAATCATGTACTAAAGTAACCTGTCTACAAAGCCACCTGTCTACAGAGACCACTTTTTGTGATTCCCTAGGCTGGTCGCTATAGACAGGTTTGACTGTATCACTCACATCTGCTGAGAACAAGGATTTAATCTGGCTTTGTCCGACTCCCAGCTGGTCAAGACGATCGTGGATACCCTGCAGATTGTCCTGTATACCGTCCAGGGTTTCGGTCACCACCGCGTTGTCGTTGAGCACGCTGGCGTCCATCGAGCTGGCACTTGTTGGCGGGGGCAGCGTCGCGTTCAGGTCCTGCGACCGCGGTGCGATGTGGAATGATGCGTTTTCGGCTGCGAGTGCCTGCACAATAATAATAATAATAATAACAATGATTATAATTAATAAATCGAAATACAAAATATGAATGAATGGTGATACATTTGTATAGTATGATTTTGTTCCTTTAAAAATTCATCAATAATGAAGAGAGAGATCGAGAGAGAGCGCGCAGACGTATAATATATTAAAACTGAACGCAAACAACCCATACCCAAAGAAAAAATAAATAAAAGTAGACCAAAAAAGGTTGTTATCATTGGACATTACAAATTACAAATTGTTTCATACAACTGTTTGAAGGAAATGGAAATAACAAAACCTGAAATAATGAAAATAAACAAAAAACAATATACAAGATTATCAGCATTTTTTTTATCAACTCCTTACCTAAAATACACGAAAATAACTATTATTGTAACCTTGAGGGCTCAAATAGGAATCAGGGGAGGAGTGAGAGAGGAAGAGAACGACAGGAGAGAGAGATAGAGGGAGAGAGAGAGAGAGAGAAAAGGGAGGGGACAGAAAAGATATACAGAAAAGCGAAGCAATGAAAAGGTTACCACCTCTCTCAGATTACCCTTAAACATCATTTTTCTTGAGCATCACACCATTCACACGAAGCACTTTATGTATTTACATCTACCACAGATAAACGCTCTCTTGCGGAGCTCAAGTGGGCCATCGTATATAGCAAGTCGTCTAAATCATCCCCATCACGCTGTCATGATTGTCAATGAGAGGCAATGTGACAAATCTTGTCATCGGAGTTTGAGTGTGCTTCAAGGAAGCTATTGACACCGCAATATTTGCCGAAGATTATTGAAGAAGCATTCACGGAAGTGCCGGTAGTATGCGGTTGGGAATAACCCGCACTTGTTTGCAGATTGCAATGGAGAAGCGGCATTTATGGTTGGACTGTGACGGTGATACTAACACCATTTTGATCGCGTGGGACCGTTGAAGAGGCCGTGGCTCCTCGGAAGCGCTGATGTCAAGATTATTGACATTATTGCGCTGTCAAACTTGTCTTGGCATCGCGGATCCTCTGAATAGTGTGTTTTCTACAAGACTCTTCTGAACACAATGAATTTACTGCTCAGGATGCTGTGTTCTTATAGGCGTTTACTGTTTCCTCCTCGTTTTGTATATTATGCATATATTAACAAATTTCCCTCTTTTAGTTGAAAAACCAATATCTTAGTACTATGTTTATAGCTACAAATTTACCCATTGTACCTTTTGTTGACAATTACTGCTTAAGGCTGAATAGGAAGATATTCGTTGATGCTAAAATTAGTTCCCCGTTGCTCCTTCATTCGATGCTATGATTATCCAGGCCTACAATTTCCCGTTTCACGGCTACATTATATCACTGCACTTTAAATTCATTCAACATTTTAATTTGTTAAAGCTAAGTTAATTTTTTACTAAAGTTGACGACTGATTAACCGATATATCTTTTGATCAACATCTATGTAGTTTGAATATTCACATACCTCCCTGAATTGTGTGATTATGGACTTGCAGCGGATGAAATAATGATTACAATATTCCCACTGAAATAAGAGGAAATTATGAAATAAAACAGATTATTTGAAGACCCCCCCCCCCCCCCCGATAAACAGACAACAGTGTACTCGAAACTAAACATAGGCCTATATATGTCTTACGATACATTAAAACTGAAAAGCATCGCTTAAATATAAATCATAAGAAAGATTAATTTTTGAATTATTATACCCTAATTCGCAATATAAAATACAGACTACTGTACGTTTCTGGTTTTATCATAAGATGATTGCCACGCAGCGTTGTGAGGAACCCTCCCCCCAAAAGACAAAAAATAAACCTAAAGTATGTACCTAAAGTTTGTACATGTTCATCCATTATTCATTGTTAAAAATAATAAAAGATGCATTTAATCTTTTATAAGCACTTTTGAGATAGCAAGCTATCAAAGGTTATATTATTATCATTATTAAAACAGCTCATTAAACGGAACAGTTATTTTCGTGACAAATTCCTTCTCGGCAATATATCGGTATGCAAGCAACATTGATGGATGTTGAATTTTGTTCCACCACCATGCATTGTACTGTTAAGATGGATGATGAGTAAACAAGCTTTGTATAGTTAACAATGACGCGGTCAGGCATGGTTTCGCTATGTTAATATCATTCATCATCCATGTTCCACGTTTTAATTTCATGAATAAACCGACAACGAACAGTCGTGACACTGTTAAGAAACCCATATGCGTGACCTCACGCAGACCTCACGGTAGAAAGACGGTGACCCGCCATTTATTAAAAAAATAAAAATACATCGGTTGGAGTTTAGACGTGTCAAAGGCTGGTGACGCAAATGATCCGGCAGCCCCCGCTCTTATTACACGCATCGGCACCCTTAGGAAACGAACAGGAGACTGGGAAAAGAGGTTATGCAAACCATTATGAAGTGTGAGCTGAAGAAAGCACACAGAAAAACCTTAACCATCATGGTTGCACATAGGAGCAGCTCCGGAGTCAAACAGAATTAGCGGAATGAGATTGCCCTCTCAAGAACCGGGTTTAATCCAAGGCATCAGTTAGCAAATATTAGACCTAAGCCTTTTAACAAACAAATTTGAGAAATATTGCATTTTATGAATGAATTAGGCAGAAAGAAACTAGTTTCATGTTTATTGTACTGGACATATAGGCCTAGTATTCCTGCACTTAAATTCAGGACAAACCCTGAATCAAAATATTTGATCCGGGCTCGAAGATCGATTGTCCAATATTAGATCTAACCCTTTTGCATTTTTTGTTATCAATATCAAAATTTATGAATGAATGAGACGGAAATATCCTAAGTATATTTTATGTCTGGTGCACTGGGCACAAAGGCCTACATCATGATTCCTGCATTAAAAGACAGGACAAATCCTGGATCAAAATATTAGATCTTGGCTCGAGGCATCAGTTGACAAATATTTGACCTAAATCTTTCTCCCAAACAAATATGATCAGTATCCCATTTTATGAATGAATTATAAACAGAAAGAAGCTATTACTATTGGTGGAGAAGTGAAGCCATATAAACCGCCGTTTATCTTTTTTACGAAGCGGATCTATACCAAGATTTACCACGGGTATCGTTTATTTTCACATATTGTATAAGTCATAAGTTTGCATGAGTGAAAGTTAAACGATTTTTTTTTTTTTTTTTGGGGGGGGGGGTGGTTATTTCATCCATTCAAATGGCTTCATTGTTGTAAAATTACCATAACAATTTGATATCGTACACAAAAACCTAAAGGCTTCTGTTGAAATGCAGGGTTATTCTTTCTTCTTCTTTTGTTGTTGTTGTTGTATTTCCCTTTGTACAGCTTATAAGCTATATTCACATGATATTGCATGAACACAAATGATAATTTAAAAAAAAACGTTTCAAGAATTAATTTTTATCCTTATTGCTTTTAACTGATTAGTTATAACCTACGAAGTTCTCAAATGTATGAGGACACTTTCTTACAATATACAGAAAAAACAATAAAAATGTATCTATTTCTGAAATGTATACATTTTCTTGATTATTGGCGCAGTCCAAATAATCATTAATGTTCTCTTCGGTGCAAAAAGGGCCTTATCATTTTTTGCTTTAAAACAGGGTTAACGCCCTTCTAGCTCTAAACGGATGTTTTGTTTCTAAAACATACATTAACTCATAGCCTGCCATGAGGCTGCGTGCACGCAATTGTTACGCTGCTTCTTGCATGCTAGCAAACATTCGTAATAGCAGTTATTGTTCATGCCTATTGGACTGTGCCTAGTGTTTTGCACGCTCTATTGTTAGTACCATCGCGTTAATCCGATTATCTCGTTATAAATCTGGCACTGGGGGGATTAGCCCTGTGGCAGGATAAGAGTTAACTCACCCTCTTTAACATGCTATTGCTTTTTTTTCTTCAAGTATTGATATTAGTTTGACTTTATGCAATTTTAACGCAATGTTTGTAATTAATTCAAAAATAGTTTAATATAATTTGTTATATTTGTATTTATTATTACTCACCTGTATGTAGACCATCACCCTGAGTGCGATGAAACTCCAAAAGAGAGAGAGCATGAAGAAATCAAAATAATTCCACAAGTTGACAAAGAATCTAGCGCCATTGTACCATAACTCCTTGCACTTTTGCCACGTTTGACCTGTAAGAAGAGAAGAATACAATAATTGTTTGATTTCATTAGGTTAAATTCAATTTTTTTTTTCATTCATGCAAAATTTGATTGCCACAAACATCATAATAATGTCTTATCAACATAATGAAAGAAAGCATGACACAACAAAATAACAGAAGATAAGTTATTTCATTATCAATTTCAAAAAGAAGACACATATATCAATAAACTGATTTTTTTTTAAAACTTTAACCATGTCTAATAACATCTGCAATATTCTACTCTTATAGGGTGGAATGTTTAATGTCTCGCTTGCTTGTTAGATGCCTTGTCGGTTCAAGACATTGGCGATCAAGGCTTTACATCTACTTCTATCTCTGGTTCTTTGTAATGTGACATTACTTCTGTTACCAGTCAGCCCAATGAACGTATCCATGTATTTGTTGCGCTGTCTCCCTCTTCCGTACTTTCCCTCAATTATTCCTGTCAGTAACCCGTTTACTGTGTTTTCTCTTCTCATAATATGCCCAACAAACTGAGGTTGTCTTTTCCTTATGATGTTAAGGAGGGATCTATCGACACATTCCTTAAAGGCACACTGTCCTACTTGTAGCTACTTGCTCCCTCTATATAGAAAACTTCCCAAATCGGTGCCTGTTGGTCCCCCATGATCCTCTTTTTCTTATGTTAAATGAGAGCTGAGTTAATGAGATAGCCACCTGTCACAGTGACCTCGACGGCTCGCTGTGTGGTCTAATCCCTTCTAGCTGCAGTAGTAACGCCTACCTTTAAAGCCCATATACACTAGTTTATCCAGGAGGAATTTGACCCCCTGCAAGGTCACTGACAGGTTGTTATCTCATTAAATCAGCTCTCAATTAACATAAGAAAAAGGAGATCATGGGGGACCAATGGTCACCGATTAGACATCGTTTGCTATATAGAGGGCGTAAGTAACTATAATTAGTGCAGTGGGGCTTTAATAAGCACTTCTTCGTGTGATATCCTGTCAATCAAGTTGTTTTTATGTAGAACCATTAAAAGGTATCCGAGTTTGTCACAACAGCTGCCTGGTGTTAGTAAGCACCTTTTAAACACACATCGCCTTTAAAATGCATTACCTTAAAGGGTGCCTATAGTACACAAACACTTTTAAAGGTAAAGACCAGTAATGGTCATGCGATTGCATTGTGAAAGAAACGTTGTGGAATCGATCAGAAATACACTAGTTTATCCAGGAGGAATTTGACCCCCTGCAAGGTCACTGACAGGTTGTTATCTCATTAAATCAGCTCTCAATTAACATAAGAAAAAGGAGATCATGGGGGACCAATGGTCACCGATTAGACATCGTTTGCTATATAGAGGGCGTAAGTAACTATAATTAGTGCAGTGGGGCTTTAATAAGCACTTCTTCGTGTGATATCCTGTCAATCAAGTTGTTTTTATGTAGAACCATTAAAAGGTATCCGAGTTTGTCACAACAGCTGCCTGGTGTTAGTAAGCACCTTTTAAACACACATCGCCTTTAAAATGCATTACCTTAAAGGGTGCCTATAGTACACAAACACTTTTAAAGGTAAAGACCAGTAATGGTCATGCGATTGCATTGTGAAAGAAACGTTGTGGAATCGATCAGAAAAGGTTGATCATCTAGCATCTAGCATCTGCAAGGATCTGGAATCATCAAAATGATAAGAAATTTGGCCCATTCTTCGCAAAGTTACAAGCACTATACACAGAAAGATGTATATGGGACTACCCTATCTCTCTCACCAGACCATGAGAGAAATAAATTTACTAAATATATGAATTAGTAGGCGGTTTCCCGGCAATTTTTTTATCATCATGTATTAGTCAAAACATATTCTTTCACATGATTGGTAATGAGAGCTTCCATTTCATTTTTTGAAATTGGGGCTTTGCCAATACTGGTCTTTACCTTTAAGAGGCCGCCAGCGTAAAAGTTTACATTTTTAAAGAATTCTCTGAGAATGGCATTGACCTCTATAGAGTTGACAAAGGTATTAGGAATGAGCTAATAGGGACTTTTAGATTTGCACGTCGACATAGTGGACTGCTACGTGTGACGTCCTTTTAAGGCACTGGCAGTGCCTTAAAAGGAAGTCATATTGCCTTAAAAGGATGTCACACGTAGCAGTCCACTATGTCGACGTGCAAATCTAAAAGTCCCTACTAAGACCAATGGGGATGAAGGTGATGACAGTTTAAGTTTGAGGATTTTGAAGGAAATTAACAGCACCCACCAACAGTTTATAATATGACTGAAACATCAAGATATCTCCCAAATAAATTTCAGAGCTCAATAAATTGAAATTGCATAAACTGAATAAGGGTTGGCAAAATAATTTAAAATACCGTTTTATGAGTGTACGCCTGCAATGCCATGTCTACTTCTCTTGTCCTCAATTAATGATGCATACATTGGTATCAGTTTATTTAGTAGTGAATGACAACCTGTCATCTTAGTATGAGAATACAACAATTTTGCGACTCCGAAATAAGCACTCTATATGACCTCATGAATGCCGCGAAAGCATATTTAAAGACGGAAATAAATTAATCTACTCTATTGCGCAATATTGCCGGTCCGCACGCAAAGTAAAGATAATTATTCGGCCCAGTCATTCGTGAAATAGATGCGTTCCAAACAGAACTATGAAAAATGATGACTGGCTGATTTCATTTTATGAAATATTAGTAGCTGGTTTATTAATTCAAGGCCAATTTTAAAAGCGTTAATCTAGAAGTAGCGTTAAGTCAATATTGACAACACTCGATCAAATATCATCGTTTTCTTGTATACTAAAATGCAGATGTTCGCATCCATTTATCAATACACATTTTTGAAAATGATAATTGTAAAGGGGGACAATTTCAATTGTTATTTTGAATCGTGTTTGCCCAAAGTTGTCTTTTTGTTGGAGATGAATTATGATGTCATTTCGAAAAGTATTTTAGGTACACTAATCCTTTGCTTATACAACTGACAATGACATATATAAATGGTGTCATTTATCTTTGACATAAACTCTGGCACGAATGTTGTTTTTGTATGCAAGTGTAATGCATTACTTTTCAATTGTTATGAGCTTTTATTCCAAATTACCCTGATCTGGCATACTTCATTTTGTAATTTATACTTACAATGGAAAAAGAAAATGCACATGCATACAAAAAAGTCCCCATTGAAGAGAGATACAATCGAAATTTGAAACAGAAAACAACGACAGAAATTATTCAAAGAGAAGTCCAACTAGATTCAGACGATTCAGACGAAGAATTATAAAAAGAAGAAGAAAAATGAAGAAAAAGAAGAAGAAGAAGAAGGAGGGGAGGAGGAGGAGGAGGAGAAAATATGAAGAAAAATAAAAGAAGACGAAGAAGAAAAATCGTATAAGGAGGGAGAGGAGAATGGGTGGGGGGGGGGGGGGGTGGCGAGGAAAATGACGATGGTGATAAAAACAATGATAATACAAAATTAGTGAGAAGAATATTAAACCGAAAAAAATATACAAAAAAAATTTACAACAACATAACACAACAAACGAAATAATAGAGAAAAAAAAGGTAAAGAAACAACACAAAGGAAACAAAATTAATATAGAAACAGGTAAAAAAAAAAAATTGTAAAAAAGTTATGTATTGACGAACGAACGAATTTGTGATGAAGAAAACAACTGCAGCTCGGACTTATGTGGCGGATAGAAACAAAGATCATGAACACACTTTTCAACTCCTTCGAGAGGGAAAAATGGAAAGGGTGAGGGAGAAAAGGAGTCGTGAGAGAATGATAGAGATAGATGAATATAGAGAAGAGATAAATAAAGATAAGAGATGAACGATGAGCGAGAAAAAAGGAGATAGATTAGAGAGTGAGAGAGCGAGAAAATAAGAGAGAGAAAAGAAAGCGAGAGAGAATGAGAAAGATAGAAAGAGGGGGAATTAGAGATAAATAAAGAAAGCAAGAGGAGATCGAGAGAATAAGATAAAGGAAGAGAAAGTGAGGGAGAAAGAGTTAAGAAAGAGAGAGAGAGAGAGAGAGAGAGAGAAAGATAGAAAGAGAGAGAGAGAGCTCGATATGGCAGGACCAGGCATGCGGTTAGGGTGTTGAGTAGGATTCCAACACGCTAGCAAGTAAACTCTTCTTGTTAGGTCAATACAAACGACACGAGAGGCACGATCAACCGTGTTATCGCGATGACAAGAGGCGGAAATCGTCTTCCAATCAGATGGATGGCATTCAGGTCACGTGACTGGGTGAGTTTGTGACCGAGGCGCCATATTTTGCCCTGTCTTACGGTCGCCGCATTTTCGACACCTCTTTAATGGACCTCAACGCTTTTACTCGATTACCAATAATAACCTCATGTTTAGTGTACCATTTAAAGATCGGTACGGGAAACCAGAAAGAAGTGAACAAAAAGAAAGAAAGAGAGTTTCTAGTATGAAACGTCAACTTTGAAACATTATGTAGTTAGATGCTGATATGAGTGAGAGTGAAGGAGTTAACATGGTAATGAAAGCACAAAATAAAGAGCCACCTGTGAATTACATATATTATAATGTTGTTCATTGAATTTCAACCCTCGTGACTACTTTACTTACAGTTCACAGTATTCTGGACATAAATATTATATCACCAAAAATTCCTTTTCATAACCTTCAATGCTCAACCAAACCTTTACTAATTAATGTTTGACATTTATATCTTTTTATGTGACATAATTTGACCCCCCACCGTCTTTTTCCTGATTCTTTTTTGATCGATTCTCGTTTAAATGTGACCAACTTTTCAAACTTACCTATTTTAAAGCATGCATAATTCAAGTCTTTCTCCTTTTCAAAAATCAAAACACTTCAAGGTTGCGCGTATAATATTTGTGAAAGAGGACATGCTAATGTTCTCTTTATATTTTTAATTTCAGTATGTGTCAACATTTTATTCCTGATTGGCGGAACCAATAATAGACCTGATGCGAATGTGGTTGCGGTGTGACCTCTCAAATATCGGTATAAGATTTGAGGTATAGTTGCACTTATCGTTGTCGGTATGGTGTGACCGGACCGTATTCGGGGTCATTGTAATAATGGGTCAGAAAAGAAAGTGTAATTACATTCTCATTTCGGCGGGAAAAGGTCACGGTATGAGAACTGCATTTGATAGTTGGATGAGCACAGAAAATAGTATACCCATTCACTTTTAATTAAGAGAACGTCTGATTGTCCCAGCTACTATTGAGAAATTACTGCTTTGTTTCCATTCCGTGTCATATAACTTTTGATTATTCCGTCCTCTGTTTCTATATCTTTCTATCTATCTATCAATCTATACATCTATCTATCTATCTATCTGTCTATCCCATTATTTTGTATCATGTATCTCTTTGATCTGTCACGCTTGTCTGATCTTTTTGGTTTTCTCTAGCTTTCTCCCTCTGATTTACAAGTGCCCTTAATTATGTACTAAATCTCATTTGACCTTTGCTTATCTCTCTCTCTCTCTCTCTCTCTATCTATCTATCTCGCTGTCTATGCCCCCCTCCCCCGAAAGGATATGAACTTTAGCTATCAGGTATAAACCATATTGTCACAATTAATCCATGAACAGAGGCAATAAATTTTCATTCCAACTTTAAAGCCAACAGTGTTTTTTATACTCTTTTGCTGCCCTGCATGTAATTAACCATTGAATGATGTGGGCGTGATTCTTTTGCTCGATTTGCACATTTATGCTATGTTCCTTTTTTATTTCAATATTTAATAAAGTGATGATAAAAAAAAGGAGTTCTGTACGTGAATCATGAGATAACACGAAACAAAGGACAATTTAGCACAGGGATACATATGTCAAATGTAAGATAATGGTCTCGTTCATCATGCTCATGACCACATGATACATGGCCCGGAAATTAAGAATATTAATGAAAAGAAGTCGTTCTGAATTAATTGAATATTGGTATGATAGATAGTAAATAATAATGATATTACCCAGATGCGACCGCAATCAGAGTAAATATTCAGTAAGCAAATGGATCTTATAAATAATTAGATCACGCTGTCGAGACCCACCTGAGAATTTATGTGCTTATGTTATCCACACAAATCGGGGAGCAATGCCCTATTTGTGTCCCATGATTTACATTAAAACAAATTATAATGCAAAAATGCATGATTCACAAGAGAAGAATGAATTTAAATCAATGATATCTTTTGTTCTGACAATAATTGGCGTGCTACGGAACCTAAAAACGGGCCTACACTCTAATTAACACGCCGCATGTATAAACAAAGGCTGTTTTTAAACGTTATTTTAAGTTTGTTATATGCTTTTGTTGTTAATATATGCCACATTTTCGAACAGATAATTATTACAATCATAAGTCAACGAAAGTGACTGCCTAATGATTGTTTTATTTTTCAATCTGAATCAAGCATGGGGTGACACTTCTTTATGTTCATGCCGACATCGTCTTTGGTAACCTATCAAATATATTCCTTTCTAAACATTTTTCTCTTGTAGGAGTGACTTACAGGTAAGTTTGAGTTCTGGTAATGATAGAAAATAATTTCTTACAGAATCCAACAAAACTTACACTGAATGTTCAATATTACAAATAAGTGACATGTGCCAAACGATTTTAATAGAAAATGTATAGGGGCTGAGTAATGAGCATAGAAAGATAAGAAAATCAAGGTAAATAGGCCCGACATCATTGTGCTTATTAACCACAGGTCACTATGTGCAAATGAGAGTTGTGGGTTTTTTGTAAAGATGATTTTCAGCAAGTTTTTGTGAGTTTTTATTTTACTGGTTTAAACAATCAATCTACAGCAGGATAAACAATCCAGAATGAATTATAGACATTTTCTCTCGACATTCGATGCCCATACCAGAGCTCAAGATTAGCTTTAATTTCCACTTTAGCTAGCTTCTATTTATAAACGCTTTTAGTTAAGCATAGCCATGATAGATGTGAACGACGACAACGCAACGTTTAACAATTATTGTTGGCCGTTCATCCTGACTCTATCTCATTCCTGGTTCTAATTTCATCAACACGTCCAATAGCACATTCAAGTTAATTAGAAGCAATAAAAGCCAATAATATAGCACATTAAATTTCTTCCCTCTATCAGTAGTAACAACAGCGGGGTTTTTTCCCTCCTGAAATCAGGACCTGTTTGAGGAAGTAATAATTGTTCGGGTGTGTTTGATGGGAGGCAGTAAGCGGGAGGCATTGCCTGACTTACGCCCGAGTAGCCGGTATGACGTCCATGGGGAAGGACGAGGGATGATGGTGGTATTGGTTCCATTCCCCCCCCCCCCTTCTCCCGGAAACAAACGCCATACTGTGCTTTTATGTTAAACATTTTGTTTGCCTTCTTCGCCTCTCTGCAGGGTCTCTCCTTTGTCACAAGTGCGGGTTTAAACAAAACAGTAGGCACCCGCTGACGAAAGGATTTCTTTGTACAACACAATGGATTTGCAAAATTAGTAATTTCCGGTCAAAGTTGAATGGCTCCATGACAACCGGCAGATTTCAATCTCTCACTGGATTTACCAAATGACACATAATTACGCTTATATCGAACATCTTTAAAAAACATATATATATTGACAGTGTAAATTATTTCTCCTTTGGTATTGTCTATTTGTTTTCTTTCTCTCACTTGAATATAGTCACTTAAAGCTAAGGTTACCCGAGGCTCCCCATATTCTACCAAAAAACACACACCCCACCCCTGAATAGTGAAATAAGAGACTTGTACGCCACTGCTCTTAAGCGGTCGACCAGCTAGCTACCTCGCTACAAATGATCAATTACTGCCCCACCGAGTAGGGGCAGGCTTGTGATGTACATCGCAATGGTTTAATCAAACACGTGAAGTGATTCGGAAAATAATTCATCACGATATCCTGAGCAATATAACGGGAGAGCTGCATGGATGTGGACCGAATTCATTTTGGCACGCCGCCCAAAACTGTAGTTAGCTACAGTCCGCCCCAAATCCAGCCCCTGCCTCACTCGACCTATCAATATCATGAAAATGGAGTCTTTCGGAATTTAGAGAGAGAGAGAGAGAGAGAGGAGGGTGGGAGAGAGAGAGAGAGAGAGAGGGAGGGAGAGAGAGAGAGAGAATAGTGCGATTGGTCCCTTTTTCATAACCGTAATAAGCGTTTACTGTTAAAGGGACATGCGAAATACCAATACCTTGATTTTATGAAGAAAGGGGCCTGAATGTAAGATAATTTATTCATGCTGGAATCTCATGCACTTCTTCACGAATTCCTTCCTTTCGAAAAAATATAAAATTGATATAACTTAAAACTGGCCTCGAAAAAAACAAGATTTCTTGCAAGAATGTGTTTTCGAGCATTTTTAATGCAAGTTTTTGCCGCTTATAATGCGCTGCTCTTTCATTCCTTTGTGAGCACAAAATGATAAAACAAATTGTTATAGGATTTTGCAGCGTCGAAGAAAAATGGAATCAATCACAATCTACTGAGAGATCTTTAAAAAAAAAATACCAACATTATGAAAGATGACAAAAGTTTAAGCTTTTCATTTGAATTTGTACATTTGTAAACTTAATTGTTTAACTGATTTAATTTTTTTCTTCTTAATAAGGAATGAGGGTGTATTCAAATAAAGTAAGAAACTGAATAATGCGTAAAAGGATTAATGTTTTTTACATGACTAGGAAGGGGGAAGAACATTTCAAGTGAAATGCCTCGACAAATAATTTGTCGACGTTATTGCACCGGGATAACGGCATTTTTTTACAAACCGAATGCTAAGCGCGAAGAAGGAAAAAAAAAGATATCAAATATGGGGCGGGAAGGGGGAGGGAGAGAAAGATTTCCCCTCATTTATTAAAACCCCTTGCTATACGCTTATGAAATTGCCATTTCAATATCATTCATAAAAAAAAGATATTTCAAGAGATAACAGTCACACTATTTCTGATTGCATGGTAAGAGAGCAATTTATATGGTTATTAACCAACTAATGATCATGCATTAATTCATACCGCATACATAATTATACGCATACCGATTGGATCAGCTACTAATTAGCACGGTTCAATTAGCATTGCAAATTACACAGTCGGAGCTATGTTTAAGTTTTACATGTAAATAGGACCTTGAACTCAATTAGTTTATGTATCATTGCTATTGACACGGTCGGAGCATCAGCTGAACTTTCACACGTGAGGAATAAGACCTTGGTATTAATTGCAATTAACATAGTCGGGGCACAATTAGACGTCCTTTGGCAAGACATTAATCCGCATTTGCCACCCTCCACCCAAGTGTTTATATGCAATTGCTGGGATAAAAGTAATTCCAGTACCGAGTGAAGAACAGCTTGAATGCTGACGAGGCTTCCCTGGGTAGGCTAATATTATCAAAATAATTTTTCTCGTGTAAAGGGGACCTTGATGTCGATTGGTCGGCGGAGCGCAGGCATGACACTTCGCCTCGTGTCACTTTTGACGGCAGCCGATTTGAGCACCTGCGTCGAGCAGCATTCCCCCGTCGACGTCCTTATCATACACAAACTGATATCGATTCGGCATCAATTTAGTCCACTTTGTAGATGCTTTGAGGAATGTCTCGGGTCTTGCTCGAGAGAGCCTTCACGTTGAATGACTCGATAAATGTCTGTCTAGAATTGTTTTGATATTGACTTAATTTGCAGCAGACTTATACCAGGGTTCACAGACTTGTGTTGTATTGATTGCACTGAGCATGTTGAAATGTGAACATGTTGAAATTTGTTCCCCTTTAGGTGAAATTTGATCATCTTTAATAAATCTTTATTTGGTCATGTCAAGTACTGAGTATTATACGCAGCAAACTATACATTATCGTTCAATTTCTTTTGCCCAAGAGAAGTAGAAATGTATAGATTTTTTAGAATTTGACCTAGGATGTTTTTTTTCTTCCATTTCTTTTTCCATCCTTTTTTTTCTGTCGAAACTATCCTTAAGTTAAAGATTGACAGATTTCCCAAAGCACCCCTCCCCCGCCTGAGAAACAGAATTTAACTTTTCCCATCCGTTGCCGATAATGAATATGTGTTCCTGGATATATACCCCTCCTTCACCATGAATCATTTTGGAATCTTTCTCAGATTCGAACGGTTCTCCTTAACTAATGCAAGGCAGCTTTTATGGTTTTTATTACCGACAGAAATACAGATCGGGGAAGGCAGGGGCTCTGATATCAACACGCAATCCATTTTTTCATGAATGGCATTAAAACGAATACATCATTATACAACTCTTACAGTATTTCGACTATCCGAGATAAAGACATATACCACAACGGCAACAGCAGAATACAAACACATGCAACATTAACGACGTCTAACAGAAGCAATACTCAGTTTCAAAGAGATGTATAATAATACTAGTATATGCCGTCATTAGATGCAGCTCCATTCCTCCATTTATCGATATTAGTAATATACACATTATCACACCACTACTATATGCAATAGGCTAATATGCAATGGTGGGATAGAGAAAAAGAGGTTGAAATAAGTAGTGTTTATTGTAAACCCAAGACGAGTTTAACGGTGTCTTTATTTTTGTTATATTATCTACTATTATTATGTTATGATTGTTTCATTGTTAATCGTCTTTATCTGGATATATTATATATGTTTGGAATTTTTTCTTCTCTATATTTGATGAAAAGACAAAGAGAGAGAGAGAGAGAGAGAGAGAAAACACAAATTAAAGAAGACGAAAGTACTTTCACCTTTCTATTAATTACTAATAGAGGTGCACTGTGAAAAATTTGGGCAATATTTTTCGACCATTTGCCCAACGTTGTGCCAATAGTCAACCCAACCATCTATTGGGCAATATTTTTCCCAATGGCCCAACAGCTGTGGGCTACCGTAGTCGGGCAGTTGAAAGGTCATATCTTTGCCCAAATGTTGGTCAAAATACGAAACAATTATGCACGTGTGAAGTAGGGTGCTTACGTTTACCAATACCACTGGGCAAAATATTGCCCAATAGATGGTTGGGTTGACTATTGGCACAACGTTGGGCAAATGGTCGAAAAATATTGCCCAAATTTTTCACAGTGTGGGGTGTATATTCTTAATTCAGAAAGGCATTGACGAGTGACTACGATAAATTTCATTCTCACCCCATCTTGCATGTTTACTTTCCATTTTAATTATTGTCAGGTATTGAACTGATCACATCAACTGACTAACCTGCTACCCATGCTACAATGAGTAGCATGGTAATCGTCGGCGGGTCCGACCTGGAATCAATGGCCCTCGTCGCCGTGGTCGTCCCGTTACCGTCCGTCATCGTGTCCGTCTCCGTCCGCACCTGGTTCTCGGCCATCGTTTGGTAGAGGAGCAGCAGGAGGAAGTAGATCATTGATGACGTATGGCAGACGAATTTGACGTAGGGGATGGAGAGGAAGTCGCGGTAGCGCCCGCGGGGGTAGATGATGTAGGCGATGGAGAGGAGAGGGAAACCCAGGCCCATGAGGAAAACGAGGAACCCCGACCTTAACGAGCTCATGTCTCGCCAGCCCGGTAGGCCGGCGTACCAGCGCTCGATCAAACGCTGTTGGCAGTGAGGGTGGGCGACAAACTGCAAGGAGAGAGAAAAAGTGAGATTAGATGGTATAAGGGTATTGAAAAGAGTAGGATGATGTAGATATGGATGTTGATATAATAGGGAACTCTTTTAAGAGTGTTTACAAAACATGAATATAAAGATTAGTCAATAGTCAACAATAAATCAATAAATCAAATCAAATCAAATCAATTTCAAATCAATAGAAGTAACGAAGAAGGAAAAGAAAAGATGAATAAAAATGATGATGATGATGATTATGAAAAAGGCAATAATAATATATGTAGTAATAATGATAAGATCGACTTTAAGTTGAACTTAACTATGGCAGGCCATTCATGCCACTAGTTCCTAGAACCATTCCTGGCATTGATTTCTCAAGGGACATATAAATCGTGGACACAAATCTACAGAATTTACATTTTGTTATAGTTCATTATTGAAGGAAAACAAATCATCTAAAGATCATAGTTGAGAGACCAATAGTGAGAGCAACCAGTGGCATGGATGGCCCGCCATAGTTTAGTCCAACTTAAAGTCGATCTCAGTCTTTGTGAAACACTCAGCTGAGACCCATTTCACAAAGCCTTTTTTCAATGACAAATGACAAAAATCAGTGACAAATCTGCTATTGAGCTATCAGAAGCAAGGATGTCACTAGATTATAACAAAAATTGTAATTTGTCACTGATGACAAATTTTGTGGAATAGGGCCCAGAATCCAACTATATCTTTAAAATACGCCGAAGCAAATTTGCGACAAAACCCTCTAGCAAAGGTGATCAGAAAAGATTATTTTTTGGGCCACATAAATTAGCAGGTACATAATTGGAAACATTAATTTAGATTGACACTGGAAGTACAACGTGTATTATAACCCCTTAATTCCAAGGCAAATCTAATTTTAGTACGTATACCGGGCGGAAAGAAATCTTCGTTGTTATTGTATTTTCACTGCATCAATGGTATCATAACGCATATGGGGCAAGAGCAATAATGGGACTTTAGCCCAATTACATTTTCTAAAAGGAAAAGTCGGCTAATGTTTTTATAAAACGAATTTCCATCAAGGTACATTGTGTGATTAATGTCGACGCTTCAGGGTTGAAATGAGTCATTCATGACCTGGAGGGGGGAGGGGGGGGGGGGAATAGTACTTACCTTTCTTTGTTCAAAGTGAATAGCGGCTTTGACTCTGTTCGGTTGCTCAGCGGCAGAGTTCGAGTTTGGATTACCCCAGCCATACGAGTCATGGTTCAAGATGTAGGCTTGCTCTCCGGAATCTCGTACCTGCATCGGGAAATTGAAAATTAAAACAATTAAAAACTTAGAATTAGCATTGGATAATCTGAAAAGCGTCCCCCCCCCCCCTCATAGAAATTAATTTACAATATACAATCAAACCTGTCTGTATAAAGTGGCCATCTCTATATAAAAAACACCTGTCTATAGTGGCCACCTATGTGTGTTTTAGAACCTGTCTAGGAGGCCACTTGTCTAAGGTAGCCACGTGTTGTGTTTTCCGTGGATGGTGTTCATAGACAGGTTTGAATGTAAATTATTTAAAGGAGAGCTAAAAACAAAATGTATCATAGCGCTTCCAAGATCACAGGATTTGAAGAGAAACATGAAGTAAACATATATGCGTGGAATCATGAAATAAATAAATCTCAGTTATACCAATGAGAGAAGACGTGTGTTAGAAGAAGTATTTTGAAAGTGGCAAGGCAATCTATTTCTCTAAGGCACAGTGGGATGTTGTGCCACGTTTTAGTTGCAGCCACTGTACCACGTTGTAGAGTGGTCGGTAGGTGAAAGTCTAGATTTAGGAATAATTATTTTATTTGCCAGTTGATGAGCGAATATTTCGAGCCGGTGTTTATATTCAGATGCCCCCAAAATACCAAGAACTTTGTATTAAACAATACCATTAAAATATCCATATTTGAATGCGGATTATTTTTATTTTTGTTAGTTCGTACCGTTTTACCAAAGAATTTTGTGAGTTACTAATTTCCTCCCCTCTTACAAAGTAATATAATATAAGAATATTAAGACATTCAGTATACCATAGGTGTCGTAGTACGGGGGATGGGTATAGGGTATTTTAGACCACATGTACTGACAAGATAGTCGAAATGTTTCCAGAAGACGAGCAAGTTTTGTTGTCCAGAAATATTAAGAATTTAAAGTCATGGGACAAAAGGGATCAATTTCACTTATTTTTAAAATCTGTCAACACCAACCCCCACAAAAAAAAAGAAGATCGCCACCCCATTTCGAGAAACCCTTGGATGCAACGAAACTTATCTTCTCCCCCTTCTCCTTAAAACCAAGATACTCTGAACACATGTTATCCAGTATCATTAAAAACAATCTCCTATTTTTAGCTGAAACCAAATGGGAATGAGCGACACCAAGCCAAGCGTGTAAATAGACTGTTCGAGGAATCCACCAGCTCTTCGACAACTTCATCACACATAGCTATGTTAAGGTGACGTCACAATGCCATACCAACCGTCTGTTTCTACAAGATGGCGACGCCACAGCACAGGTTGACAAAAACAAAACACGATTAGGTCACGTGCGTACCTCTGACGTCATCGCTCACACATTTCACTTTTTTTATTCTAAGGCAATTGCAACTTTGTTCTTATGTTGTAAAATAAAGCAGGCGCCCCTTTATTTTGGGGGATTTTAACGCAAATGTGTCGAAGCCAATTTATTGAGGACCACATATAGAAATAACATGATTAATTATTTGCACCATGCACTGATTTGGCCGCATTTCCTCCATGACCGACAAAAATATAAATTGACATTTTGCTTAAGCAAAACATGCCAAGTTCTGCAGCAAATAACGATGAACGTTATAAACTAATATTAAGTTTATCGATGACATTCTATTTTGAGAGAATCTGGTTCAATACGTTGTATATCATGCGAAAGATGGGTCAATCGGACCAGCAACACTTATACAAATTTCCTAAAACCTTTTGCAATACATATTTACCAGGAAGGACAATGTAAATGTGTCCATGTTGATGACCGTTAATTTTTTCTTCTTCTACCCTACATATTTTCATTTGGCAAGTTGATTTTTCTTTAGTCATAAAGAAACTTAGGATTACGTGAAATATTCAAACATATTCATTTCACCGACGTATCTGTGTTCGAAATGTATTGTCAAGGTATGATCAAACCTGTCTGAGTGGCCACCTCTCTACAAAGGCCACCTGCATGTCTGCAGTGGCCATGCATTTTGCCTCGGTCGAGAATTTTAAAAAAGTGTGTTGTAGAACCCCCTGTCTACAGTGGCCAACTATTTTTTCGGTTTTGGGGGTGGCCGTGATAAACAAGTTTGGAAGGACGGCATTAACCTTAAAGATATATGAAGCAACATAACAATAGAAAGGGGTGCATCGGGGGAAGCCCCTCCCCATACTGAAAGAGATTGACACTCTTGTCAGAAGGTAATGCTTGTAATAAAATTCATTTGTCAACTTGTACAAATTTGCACATACAGTAAGCGGTAAATGATGTTTAAAGAAATGATGTCAAACTCACCTGATCAAGTAGATCTGCAGCAAACTGCTCACACTGGTCTGCCAGTTCCTGGAACTGATCGCAGAACTCGTATTTGGTCCTCATGAGCTTCCGCATCTTCGCACACAGCTCGAAGGTGGTGTTGAAGGGATCCGACGAAGTCAGGGAGATATAAGATTGACTGGCCAAGGCCTTGTAGAGATTGAGCATTCCTACAGAGTTTTCGAGGGTGTGGACCTCGCTTTGGTCCAGGTTCTCCCTGGGATCCTTGATCCTGGCTCCTGCCTCCAGGAGGGTCTTGATCGTGTCGAAGTTGTTGTGTTGAGCGGCCAGGACTAGCGGGGAGACGTCGGGGTGAAAATCACCGTTCAGCGCCTTGCAATTCAGCGCTTCCTACAATGAAGAAAGACAAACACATTTTATAGGATCATCATGACCATACCATCTCCTACGATTGCAAAATCATGCCTGTATCGACAGGACACACGACCTTCTTTTCACTAAGTGTTTACATCGTCTTTCGTCTTCTTTTCTTTCAAATGAACATGATTATATGCTTAATTTTTCATCTACCGCTTCATCATCTTCATCATCAATTGATCATCAGTTTTACGATCACCATGATCATAATATTAACATCAATATTACCATTATTATAATCATCATAATTGTCATTATCATTATTATCATGATCTTTATCATCAGCAACGTGAGCATCCGTTTAACCACGACCATTGCCATCAAATCATCATACATGTACATCATAATCATAATCATCCTCATCACCATCATCATTAACATCATCTTCATCATTAAAATCATCATCGTCATCCTTGTCATCATCATCATCATTACCATCAACATAATTTGTTTTCTTCTTCTCATCATCATCTTCACCATGACGACCGCAATCAAGCATCACTGATACTTCTCCGTCGATATTACCAACATCATCATTATCATTTTTTATAGTTTTCATCCCCGATATGAAGAAATGGTTATGTTTCATATTATTATGTTTAAGCTGTACTCACTGAAATATTTCTTTTCTTCATGTGGTTAATATCGTCATCAACATTACCATCTTGATCATCATCATCTCAACCACCACTAAAATCATCAGCATCTTCATCTTCATCATCGTCGTCATCACCATCATCATCATCATCTCCAACACCACCTTCATCATCATCACCATCATCATCTCCACCACCACCACCATCATCATCATCACCATCATCATCTTCGTCATCATCATCTCCACCACCACCATCATTAGTACCGCCACCACCACCATCATCATCTTCACCATAATCATCACCACCACCACCACCACCACCACCATCGTCATCATCATCACCATCACCACCAACATTATTACCACCACCACTCTCTCCACCACCACCATCATCCTCATCATCATCACTGACAAGTCATCATCCGCTATCGTCATCATAATCATCATCATCATCATCATCATTATCATCATCATCATCATTAAAATCATCAGAATCAGAATCAGAATCAGCACTATCGTCACCATCATCCGCTTTCATAATCGTCATACTAATTTATGAAATACTAATTATAAGCCATACTCACTGGAATATTTTTCTTCTTTATATGATCGCATATGAGTCGTACGCCTGGCGTGAATTGAGCATCTACAGCACGTAGTAAACTATCACCAAGCTGAATGTTATGATCCAATAATAACTTGACTATATCTGAAAAAATAGATAATAGAAATATAATTAATGTCAATTGATAAAATAATAATTCATAATAATTACTTTTACAGGGGGGCTTACACTACTACTACTTCTACTTCTACTACTGCTACTGTTACTACTACAACAACTACTACTACTACTACTACTACTACTTCTACTACTACTACTACTACTACTACTACGACAACAACTACTCCTCCTCCTCCTACTACTACTACTTCTATTACTAATTTTACTACTTCTGCTACTGCCACAACTTCTACTGATGATGATAATAACAATACAACATCAAAAACAACAACAACCACAACAACAAATGCTACTCCTAATATTTTACTACTACCACTACTACTACTTCTGCTGCTTCTACCACCACCACTACTACTACTGCTACTACTACTCCCCCTCTTCTTTCTCCTCCTTGGCCTCCTACTATAACTACAACTCTTTGTGGAAATCAATGTAATACAAAGTTTTGGTATAGGCCATGAATTCGGTTCAAGTGAACATATTGGAAGTATATGCGAACCTATACTATTCAATGATTGTTGTCGTGGTTTAAATCTTCTAAAGTGATGACATTGTGAATAATAAACTCTTTATGTTGTATAGCTCCCTCTCAAGATTGATATTACATTAGCTTTAAAACGTGTTTTTGACTAAAATCGACCGATTTCTATTCCCGTTTGGAAATTATATATCAGAACTGCATATTCCGAGATTTTCATGACCGCAGCTAACATTGTATGGCCGTAGGCGCTATTTAAAATTTCTCGAAATCCTCAGCGATTTAGAGCCCAATTGTTTCAAAATTGCTTATTCTAACACCAAGTTTCACAATGGTAATGCAAATTTTAAATTTCTTAATCCAATCCTGTTGAAATATTACCAAAACTTTGTATTACCTTTAAGAATTCAAAACAAGCGTTTGCTGGATTAAAAAAAAAACGTTTAAAAGATCATCATTCGCAATTCCTGCTGACTGATAAAATTAAGAAAGTATGTGTACAATGAATTTCTTATTTACTTGTGTTTACTGAATTCCTAGAGTCATACTCCGCGGAAATATTTGTATTTTATCTATCCATTTCTCACTTTGATGCATGCATTTAAAATTCACAACCCTAACTTTTATCCCCGGCCTACAATCATGTGCGTTAATTACGATTTCCCCTGTTAATACTGATATATCTACAGTGATATGGGAAAGGCGAGTTACAATTGTAGTTTAATTTAATATTAGCCTATTTGCGGGTCGCAAAAGGGGTTTTGATGTCTACGCCATTTAAAGCCATACACGTATCTTATCAAATACTTAATTATATACTAATCTGGCTGAATTCATGGATTTAGGTCTTTCTGTTGTCATTCTCATGATGTGGATGAAAATAGCATTGTTAATTAACCATGTAATCAGACAGGTAATTATTTTTTGTCGGAGGAATATGGGTCTAACTGGGTTACCGGGATAAACGACTCTATGTGTGTCTGTGATCACATTATAACTTTGCCCCAGTATAGAAAATTGGATCTGATGGTCTATTTAATGTCTTTATTCATGTAAAATTGTAAATTAAAAAAGGATAATACAAAAATTTTGTGTTTGTCGGGGTGGGGGGTGGAAGGGGGTGTTATTAGGGGAAAACATCTTGGCCTTAATTCAATTCCCTATACACTTTGGCTATCTATACAGAAAATTGATATTGGGCTGATAGAAAATAATCCAATGAGATTGTCTTTTGCAAAAGCAGATCAAATTTTGAGCCATTGTAAAGTATTATACTTGGAAAAATATAGGCCGAAACCGGACATGCGCAAATGAATTGGATTGATTAACAATGGTGATACATCATAATAATATGTCGAAAAGGTATTTATTACTAATGAATCGGGAGATTATTTAATAAAAGAGTTTAGAAAGATTAAAGTATTATTAATTGGTGCGGTTATTGATCCAGGGTATTCACATCGTCAAAGTAATGCATGCAGATTAATTCTCATTGCTCGCTGTACAAGAGAAATATCGTAAAAACATAAAATAAAAAAACAATACTGGAAAGAAATACGTGGATAAGGTGGACGTGTTAATGTGTCTTTAATTGCCATTGTATAATAATAGACCGACGTGCCTTAGATAATTTCAACTCTGCCCAGTTGAATTCTATTTTGGTCATTTGTAATGGATTTTTTTGGTCCAAACATGCCATGGATTTATGAAAGTGTGTTCGCCCTTCACTGATACAGAGATAAACTGTTCCAAAATTAAGTCCGTTTGATCTAATTCAGCCGCTCAGGCTGTATGCAGGCTTTAAATTGTAATGATTAATTACCGCGTCGGCCATTGAGGGATTTCTGATCATGCAATTACAATAATTCGCGAGGATTTGCATCGCAATAGATCATAGGGGGTACTGCAATTGATATTAAAAGGTATTTAATATATTCAGTGCTTTTGACATTTCTATTTTGTCCGGGATAATGAATTGGAATAGGGTTATCAAGCTGGTCCTTCGACCGATGCACTTTGCTAGACACATAAATAACCCGACGACAGCATAAGTATTCACTTATTATTCGTTTCCAATTATGACCCCTCCTCCTCCTCCCAAATTGATCAACATTTCTTTTTCGCCATTCTTTCAAATTCCATCGGTTAATTTCACCAACAAGAAATATCAAAGTTAAACAAAGATGACCTCCACAGTGTGATTAACAATGCAACGTTGTGGATATATTATATTAATACTAATAACTAATCGTTTTAGGTCTTTTTGTAGGTGTCTGTCCTGTGTGGACTTTAAAACAAAATACGGTTGTACATAACCTGCTACATGTAATAATTCTGTACATATTTTTGTTTAGGTTAACGGAACAACTTTAGTATGTACCGATATCTATATTGCTTGTAAAACTTTAATTATATATTACCACAGTGGTTCAAAATGATATGGGTACTTTTACCCCAAAAATGTTGGGAATAAATTGCACTACATGGCGATTATTATGTGCCCGACCAGTTTAGAGCAATTTCATGACCAACGTTAGTATAATGTTTTGCCAAATCACGATCAGCCTTTCCTACAAATTGAGTAAAAAGCGCACCACGTTGGGCCTATAATTGCTTTAAATTTGGTAGGACACATGATTACCCTTATGTAGGACAATGACTTTCAACATTTTGTGCAGGTCTACTTCTACTACTTCTACTACTCCTTCAACTACTACAGCAACAACAATAGCAAAAACAACTGTAACAATCACTACTATTACTACTACTACTACAAAAACTACTACTACTACTACCAAGTCTACTGCTGCTGCTGCTACTGCCACCTCTCTAGTACTACTACTACTTCTACCACTACTACTTCTTCTACTTCTACAAATACTATCTACTATACAATAATATACATGGCCAGTGCTACACTATAATACTACACTACACTATATAGATACTTTTCAACACAATATTTAGACGAATAAAGATGACTATTTACCTGAGTTTCCATTTTGTATTGCTACGACCAAAGCGGAGTTTCCGTCGGCATCCGTGCAATTGACGTTGAGGTCTGGGGCGTTTTCGAGGGCGAAGATAATGGCCTTTCGGTCGCCCCTTTCCGTTGCTTGAAGGAAGAGCGATTCGACCGAGTTCTCTGGCATCCGGGACATCTTGAAAGTTGGACTCCCTTTCTGTTAGAAAAAAAAAGAGAATTGAATCATAAATGTATTGAAACAATATACACCTGGAAACAAGAAAATGTAATTTCTGTTATACATTTCAAATAGTAAAAACCAAATAGTATAGAAATATAGGTGATGTAAATGGGTACCTGGCAGGAATTAATTCCTTGAAATGCTATAGAGCGCCTTAATGGCAGCCATGCTAAAGCCAGGGTTATAACCGGGAGCGCCAGGAGTGTCAAGTCTGACAGATGAGCGCTATACAAGAACCCACTATTATTATTATTATTAGTCGGTAATCCTGACAGGGATATTATGGGTTTATATCAAATCTGTTCAAAAGAAACAATCTGGAAGGAGCGGGAGATACAGTGAAAAATTCTTGTTGAGAGCCAGAGAGCGTTTCCTTGTATCATTTAACACAGGAATAACACTTTTATAGCTCTCAACAGGCTAAAATACAGATGAATTCATATATACATTTGAACGAATTGTTACTGAGCTACTAAACACGTTTTACCTAGACACGTGTTAGACCTTTTGTAATACCAACCAGTTGTATCGTTTATTACAAATGGAAGGTAGAGATTATGTGTGTTTGTTTGTATTACAGTATCACATGGAATTGAATATCAAAATAGCTTTATCATGTTTATTTTGACTTGAATGCATGCCGGTAGTAGCCCGAAACATGATAATGGTGATAATAATATAAGTTGTAAATATGACGAATGACTATGATTGTATTTCAGAGAGTTCCAACTTACACGACATACAGGAGGGATCTATACAAAACAATAAGGAGATCGTTAACGGAAGAAAACCAAACAAGAGCAAGAGAGATCTATTTGATGGGTTTAAGATTTGACTTGAAAATATTTTGACTCCTGAGTAAAACATAGCAGGTTAGGATTAAATGATATATATCCTACCAAATTTTCATTTAAATTACCATTACATCTCTAATCCCAATCTTTGGGAATATTATGAAAAGTGTATTGTTCTGATTTGCCAACCATGTATTCAGTAAATCGATTTAAAGGTAAGTCTATCTTAAGCTTAATTATTATGGCATTCGGTGTGTCATTTATTCGTCGATCCGCCTAACGTCGCTAAATAGCGAAGTCGAGATTTTTTTGTTTACATGGAGCTATTCCCATTGCTTTCATTCAATCAATTACCGGCTTGCTATACTATAGAGATCACACAGAGGTCGTGCATATCATTTTATTTCTTGGAAAGACAGAATAATTCTCAATTAACTTTATTTCACTGTTCGGTGAGATGAAGGGTCAGGATTGCCATGCCGAGCGCGTTTAAAACGAAAGCTTTTATCTTTACGTAGATTCAGATTACCAAGACAAAACAAAAGAAGAAACATAAATCCAAGTATACAAAAATAAAGAAGGAAAGAGGCCTTTTCATTCCCCACAGTTATTCCTAAGAAATACGACACAATGTATTGAACCCTCTTAAATCATAATATAAGGCACATTGAACCATAGTAGTTTAAAATTCGTCGGTTATGATAGCTACATCTCCAATCAATTTTCCTGCATAAAATAAACCGGATGCGTACCACAAAATATGGAATTTCAAATCATACTTTCCACTTCTTTTCTCAAGAAAAACAGTTCTAAATTTACTGGAATTACGTGTCGAAGTAGAAAAACTTTTTTTTTTTAATATTAAGATACCGATTGTTGTGATTTCGTTGCTCCTTTGTCGTCATCTCCTGGTGTTTCGGTAGATCCGGGTATAAATCCCATCATAATATCCAAAGGAGTGAGTTCATTTTGAAGTAGCAGCGGACTGGAGTTATTGGGTATGTCCATTGGGTTGACAACAGTCTCTGTGGTGTTGAGGACACCGCCTCTACGGTCACTGTCACGACTAGTTTCCATGGCTGATGGCGATGTCTTACACAAGGAATTATCCACAGAAAAGGAAGAAGTATAATCCTGGTCAATATTTGTATCTCCGATCACTCTATCTCTCCCTGTTTCTATATCTATCTGCGAGTATGTCAGTTGTCAGCTAGCAGAGTATATTGGGGGATGCAGCTTGCACTGTTTATCATCAATACATCTTTTGTATTGATCTTCCTGGCGATACGGAACCTTAGGTGAATCGAGCCAGTCATTTTGTGTAGGACCGTACGTTTGCAAACGCTCTGGTTTGGTCAACTTTCCCTCTCCCCCTTCAAACAGAAAGCTAGGGTCAACGTACGATGTGGATGCAAACTCAGGATGGCAGAAAAAATAGGGAGACTGATTTCCAGCAAAGGGTTTATCCAAGAAGAGTGATCATGGGCACAACAGAGAAGGTATGCACAAGCTTGTTAACATTAGCACTCAGTCTAATGCTACTTATTTGTAAAGGCGATGAACAAATAAAATATAATCGAATAGAAACAATCTCAGAGACGTTTTTTCCAGACAAAAACAGGTAACTTGTTCTCAGGTATCAACCATTGAGGAGGAATATGTCAACGGAATGTTGATGTTCCGATACATTTCCAAGCTTTCTGGTGATGCATGTAGTCAATCCGTCAATCTATAATGCTTCTTCGACCAAAAGGTAAATCAAAAGTCCATTTACTCTAAAAAGACAAAGCGAAAACATTGGCCATCGTAAGAGGATAAGTACTCCCCAGCTCTGCTCAAATGGAACGTAGAACCATGAGTAAATCAAATCCAACTACATTATCTCATCTTCTCCACCATCATTTTTTCAGTCTCTCTCTGTCTCTCTCTCTTCGGTCTTTGGTTGGAAGTTTACCAAAGGCAGGTGGGCCAATCGGCACGGGGACGCAAATCGGCAACCCGACACAATGTCATCGATATAACGCTTAGTGTTCTTGGTTCAATCAATAAGTAAACGTCACATGTGTACACACAAGGTCTGAAGTGAGGCACCTGGCAAGGATGCTTATGTTTCGACGCCGATCAACGAAGGAAAAAAAAAAGTTGTCAAAAATGTGTAAGTAACTGATGATGGAGTTCTGAGAATAAGCTTCTTGGCTCGCACCCAACGGAGGATAGATGGGTTTTGATTGAATTAGCCTGCTTGTTAAGAGCAAAATGTGTAGAAAATGGCAAGAATATACGTTTCCTTGAGTAACAGAGTCAACGAGGTCTGCAGAAGGCAAGGTCAAGTGTCCAGTGAGTTCCACTTTGATGACGAAATAACGCCTCTCAATCGGAACTGACCAACCGGCGACTAGAAAACATTTCTCCAGTCAATTGGAAAATGGTCGTTGTTTCCGGTGAATCTTGATTTCCAGCCCTTCAATCACTCTAAAAATGCTTCCGATCGCTCCGATTTGCTTTGTGATGTTGATTTTCCAGCTTTGTCAGGAGTAAAAAGAGGCCGCTGTTTTGCAAAGAAACAACTAATCGTGTTCGCATGAATGAGGCATCGAATCGTATGAATGATAAGCAATAGGTGCAATTAAATTAATCCACGAAGGTAAACAAACAAATAATGTTGCGAAAGGTGAAAATATGAAGCACGAAGAACGATACAATCAGAGAAAATATTGTATCGTAAAGATGGACCGCCGGTCAGATTCGAAATGAAAATATAAGTGGAAGATGCAACAGTCGCGATCCTGAGGTCTGGGAGCGTATGAGGTCAACACGCATGTGATTGAAGCTTGAAAGCATAGGTGAAAGAATGGAGATACATTCAGTTCAATTCCTCAGCTTTGATTTTTTTTTTCTTCTCCACCAGTCCCTGATAGGGATCGGCTACCACCAAATTAATCCAGGAGGTACCTTCAACACGCCAACCACTTTACCGGGCACGAATCTATTCGCAACTCGCTAAACAAGTTGACGAAAAACACAAATTAAAACCAACCAGCAACCGCGGAGGCATGCCACCGTCTCTATCCAATGTTTAATTAATTACTTCAATCGAATTCGCTCGTTTTTTCCCCCACTGTTTCTTTATCCTTTGGCATTAAAAGATTCGGATATATCAGTCGACATTTAGTCCTCTTTACACCGCAAAGGATTTGCCCTTTCTGCTCTACTTTGCAGCAATCGTAATTCTTTGTTCGGTGAAAAAATAGCGACAAAAGAGAGCGCTCCGAATTTTGAAATGTCGCGAAAAATGATGAGCGGATAATAATTATGCAGTCGATAGCGTAGGTCGTAAATTACCCGGCTGTATACCGGAGGGAGGGGATCGGATGAGAAAGGGCGGGAGAAAAAAAGAAGATTATTGAGTTGTTCGATGTTAACAGTGTCACGGGTGACCAATAATACATTGACAGGAAATCGATCGGATTTGATACTCCGTGACCAAGTCATTGCCAGTGTGAATATAAGGTCGTAGGGAGGGCATATGTATTTACATGATGACCGTTGGAGACAAAAGTGGTCAAAGTTGGGGCGTGTCGTAATTGAAAATATCCAGTGCCGTATAGATTAATTATTATTAATCAAATTATGGTGTTGAGCTGGAAGGCATTCCGTCACGATTTGTATGTCGAATAACTTTCTCCTTGACTTTACCTGAATCGTTAAGTGTTCAAGATGTGCGTGTGGGTGATTGAGTGTGCGTGTGCGTGATGAGTTTATGTGACTGTTTTTCTTCTTCAGAGAATGATGGGCGGACCCATGGTCCAGTGGTTATCAACACCCGGTAAACGGGCAAATACAAAGCTTAAGGCGTGCCTATGATCATGATGATACCCCGACTTTAGAAACAACAAAAGTCTGCTTTTTAAAATCTTGTTGGTCTCTTTACTATTTTGCGTTTTACCATTATTTTTCAAACTGTTTTGTTTGTTTCTCGTTTTCCTAATAAGCATCCATCCAATTTCAACATTTCCCTATTTTTATCATTATCTCTTTCATGAATGAAACCTAAGCTAAGGTAATATTTGGAACGAAATAAATATGGTTTTTGTATAACGAGGTTAACCTCCTTGATGGTTACCTGCATTTATTTATGTATTCATACCCACGTACGTCTCCTCGTCAATGAAAGGAAAAGATGAAAGAAGGAAGAGGCCAACGAGAGTCAATGAGATCAAGAAGAGGGTAAGAGTGTGAGAGTGAGTGAGAGAGAAAGAGTGAGTGAGACAGAGAGAGACACTAGGGAGAGAGACAGAGAAAGAGAGAGAGAGAGGAGAGACTGTAGAGAGAGAGAGAGAGA
Organism: Strongylocentrotus droebachiensis; assembly: GCA_035222895.1. NCBI lineage: Eukaryota > Metazoa > Echinodermata > Echinoidea > Camarodonta > Strongylocentrotidae > Strongylocentrotus > Strongylocentrotus droebachiensis. Next base: position 77,458 of record JAVYIG010009026.1, read on the forward strand.
GAGAGGGGGAGGGGGAGAGAGAGGGGGAGAGAGAGAGGGAGAGAGAGGGGGGGGGGGAGGTGGTATGAAAAGAGATAGAGAGATAGAAAAAGAGAAAGAGAGGGGAGAGATGTAGAGAAACAGAGAGAGAGAGAGAGATAGAGAGAGGGGTGACGAACATTCGAGGTATATTCAGCAGTGGAAACATCTGCTCCTTGGAATCACATTTTGTGCATATCATAAATTTATTAAATAAGCATTAAGGTTACAAACTCCCTACGGTACAAAAATGAGGGCATAAATCAATACTGATAATGACGTCACACAATCTCCATTATGACGTGTTCCAAGGGCTCTCTGTTCCTAACAGGTATACTGCTGCAGTACCTGGAAAATGGGCGGCTCCAAACGCGATTAATTAAAGTGACCCGGCATAGATTTCGTTAGGCAGGTGAGTAATACATTCCGTCTTTCTCATTGGCTGCGCTAAATGAATTTCTGCCGAAAGAAGATTCACTGTCATAATTAAATATTTCCATTAATTGAGGGGAAATTGTTGGCATGTATCAAGTAACCTTTCACAAACGGTCGCTTGTATAATTAGAATATTGAAATGGAGGGGAAGGGCGGGCGCTCATTCAAGTAAGCTAGGGGAGCTTGCCAAGCTAATAATAATAATAATAATACATTTATAGAGCGCAGAAGCTATCCAACATTAAGTGCATATTCTACTGCGCTACAGCACCTCCTGATATGCTTAGATTTACAGTTAATTGAAAATATGTGTTTTCAGTTTTGATTTAAAGATAATCAGGTGCAGTCAGCACCCCTTCCCCACCATATAGAAAGGGTGTGTGTCGTTTGCACCCCCTGATCTGCTACTGGTCACAATACATCGATACCATTCAAATTGTATTTCTTTGAAACGTGAACATTTTATAATGAATATTTAGTCAAGTGGGCGTTATGGGTAATGAAATAAAAAGAAGAGATCCGTTATCACCAGCGCTAATGTGATAAACGATTATATGATATATATATATATATATATATATACAATATGTTTAATAGCCATCTATATACACATCTGATAATTTCAGCATAGATACGATTTAAATCTAAATCCTGTTTTGCTCAAAGCATGCACATGAAAAAGACACACATCATCAAGCGCTACCAACGCAACTCAGAGAAAATTGAAATGGATAACGGATGGACCTACAATGGCGTATCCAAGATTTTTTTTCCGAGGCATTGTCCAAAATATCTCCAAAGGGAAACATAAAGAGACTTATCGATATTCCGGAGTGAGGTGGGGGGGGGGGGGGTGCATGCTCCGATAATCTTACCCTAACCTTTAATCCCTAACACCCAGTGTCACCGAAGCCGTATAGATATTGACTAATAAAAGGCGCCAAGCAAAAGTGGGATCATCACTATACTGGACAACATACTGGACCTACATAGTTTTATGTAGGTCATGGTTAAAAACGATCGCTTGTGATCAAAACAACAGATGTAGGCTCCAGATTATTACACATTTTATGCCAAAAAGCATGTCGATAGACCTATACAAAAAGAAATGTCAATGCTGTGAAGCCTATCAATTGCTTAGTTCTCGCTTAGTTATCAATTGGAAAAATAACAATAATCTCATCCTGTTTGCATTAATTTGCTTCAAATGAATGCCTGCTAAGATTGAATGTTAAATATTTTCAGCAATTCTTCCTTCAACGGCTGTTTTTATTCTGCTGCATCACCTCATATACACATCATTATGTTGACATTAATTTGGTTGGTGTGTTTTTAAAGGGTAATGGTAGAGAGAAGATACAATTGTGTGGCAGCTCATTCGACGAAACACAATTTATACAAATTATTGGTTAGTTTTCCTTCTTGAATAAGCATACACATATATACTTTAATAATTAACAACTAATCATTCTGTCCAGTAAATATATGTTGCAATTTTAACAGTATGGTTTTAAGGTGAGAGGAGAGGAGCACGGAACGGCGTCGACAGGGGGGGGGGGGAGAGGGGGGGGGGAGGGAGAAAAGGGGATGAGAGAGAGAGAGAGAGAGAGAGAGAAGTAAAAAGGGATATCATTTCATATTTCCTGCATTGCTGTACCCATCATCGACGAATCACGCACTGTGACACTGCAAATATTGTCCGAAGAAGGGAGGTAATTAGCGAATTATTTGCCTCTGTGACAAGAGCGGTAGCAATAATGGGAAGTGCCTTAGTCAACAAGTACGAGTGTGTACTTGACTTGAAGACCTTATTGGATTGCTATTCGCTAAACCGAGGTGTTCGTTTCATATAACGATTTGACTGAATGAAGTTGTGGAGGCATTTTTTTCTCTTTTCTCCTTTTTGTATAGACAGGTGAAGTATACCACACACAGGAATAGATATTTACTAAAAAGGTTGCAGTTTTTCTTGCCAAGGATCGAAGATTTTCGTCAAAACAAAGATTAGGAGGTAGGGGGGGGGGGCTATTAAGGGAAGTCTTGCATACCTTTCACATCGAAATGTCAATTAAAGTAAACGATAAAAAGAGGAAAGTGAAAATAAAAGGAAAGATTAAACAATAATTTTTTTGCGTCGTATGAAGAAAGAATGAATTACAGGTAAGATGAACTTTACGTACTCAAGTAATTCTGTTATAGTTGAAAAAACATGAAAGAAAAGTGTTTAAATACGCAAACGGAGAGGCCAAACTGACACACAGAAAAGAGTTTCAGCACCATGAAAAGTACCATAGTCGCGAAATGTGTAGTCTATAGCCGTCGTGGTTCATACAATATTTCATGGAACATTAACCGCTAGTTCGCATTTCGCATTGCCCGCCCTGATCCCAATATCATGAACATGATCTTGGGGAATATAATGTAGGTTTGGGAGAGTCACGTGAGGAGAATGACCTATATTGTATTGCTTGCAGCTATTTTAAGCCGAGTAATTCATAAACACAATGCCTATCACTCAAGCAAACTATTTAATTTTCGTTTAATCAACGCCCCCGGGACCCCACCCACCAATTGATGTCGCCGAAAAACTCATTTGAGGACATTGCCGCAGCCGCAGACCTCAACAAGGTAGAGAGAGATAGAGAGAGAGAGGGGGGGGGGGAGGGGGTAGGGAGAGATAGAATAATAGATAGATAGAGAGAAAGAGAGAAAGAGAGAGAAAGATTCACAATCTTCAAAAATTACAAAACTTGGTTAGGGTATAAGTGATTAAGTTGTTTACTGTATATTGAAAATGTGTATACAAATTATGAAAGGGCAAAGAAGAGAAGACAAAAAAACTGAATGAGAAGTTTATAAGAGGGAGGGGGTTAGGGAGAGAGAGGTGTACATAGCATCTAATCCCAAACTACAATGTAAATATCCCTTTCACTCTATTCAGCTGTATGTACTGTTGATGGTTGGGGTTTGAAACTGTGATTCTGAATTGTGTGAAACCAAGCGGCGCTCAGAGAGCGGAGCATGACTTGTATACAGGTAGGCCCCGAGGCGCCCTGGGTTGAGGCACTGGACAAACACAGGTTCAGGGAGATGCCTTGATGTGATGAGGATGGGAAAGAGGAGTAAGGGAGGAGGAGGAGGAATGTTGATGAGGAGAAGAGGATGAGGAGGGAGGAGGATGAGAAGGAGGATGAGGAGAAGGAGGAGAAGTAGGAGGACGAGTAGGAGGTGTAGGAGAAGGAGTAGGAATAGGAGGAGAAAGTGCATGCCATGGGTTATGGGTGGATGAGGAGGAGAAAAAGGGAAGAGAAGGGAGCATGAGAAAGATGAAAGAAAAGAATAGATGAGAAGGAGGAAGAGGAGGAGGGGAGGAAGAGGAGGAGGGGAGGAGATGAGGAGTAGAGGAAGGGGATGAGGAGAGGACGAGGAGGAGGAGGAGGAGGAGGAGGAGGAGGAGGAGGAGGAGGAGGAGGAGGAGGAGGAGGAGTAGGAGGAGTGGAGGAGGGTGAGGAGGACGAGAGGACGAGGAGGAGTATAGGAGGAGAAAGTGCAGGCCATTGGTTACGGGTGGATGAGGAGGAGAAAAGGGGAAGAGAAGGGAAAATGAGGAAGATGAGAGAGACGAATAGAAGACGAAGAGGAGGAAGAAAAGGAGGAGAAAGAGGAGGAGAAGAGGAGATGAGGAGGAGGAGGAGGGAAAGGTATAAGAGAAGGGAGAATAATCGGTGGGGTCGGAGGAAGAGAAGGTAGTGAAGTATTACAGATGAGATAAAAAAGAAAGACAAAAAGAAGAAGGCTTGACAGGAGCAGGAGGAGAAGAGGAGAAGAGGAGGAGGAAAAGGTATAGGAGGTAGAAGAAGAGTCGAAGGGGTCGGAGGAAGAGAAGGAGACGAAATGTTACAGATGAGATAAGAAGAAGAAGGCTTGGCAGGTGGATGAGAGGATGATGACGATCAGTAGCTAGGGGGCAGAACAAGAAGGATGTTGTGACGGAGGAGGTGAATGAATAGGGTCATCATGGAGCTAGAGGAAGATGGGTTAATAGATAAAAGTTGGCGGATGAAGACTGATCGGAGAAGGTGGAATGAGAAACAGGAGGAGGAGGAGGAAGATGGGCTAATAGATAATAGTTGGCGGATGGAGACTGATCGGAGAAGGTGGAATGAGAAACAGGAGGAGGAGGAGGAAGAGGAGATGAGCAGGAGATGAGGACTGATCGGAGAAGGTGGAATGATACACAGGAGGAGGAAGAAGAAGAGAGGAGGAGGAGTAGGAGATGAAGACTGATCGGAGAAGGTGGAATGATAAAGAGGAGGAGGAACAAGAAGAGAGGAGGAGGAGGAGGTGATGATGAGTGTGAGGAGGAGTTAGTCGTTGGAAGAGATGAAGGTGGAGGGAGACGACATTGGACAAGACCGACAAACATACGGTGATTTAGAAAGAGGAAGGCAGGGAGGAATAATTATTGAATAATTGAATAACAGAGCAAGGTATTGGTACGGGGAGATGATAATGATTGCGGTGGATGAGGGTAGGAGGGGGTGAAAGGGGGTCTTCAAATTAGTGCTTTGTAATAAATACACCTAACAAAAGCTTAGACAAACAGACCTTGTTTAAACTGCAATAACTAATGGGGATCCTCTGAAATAAATTAAATCTCACCATTAACCTGCCAACAGCACATAAGGGCCACAGGCTTTCAATAAAGGTTCCGAAACTTTTACCTGAATTTGTATTTTTGGGGGACATATTTTGTTTCCTTGATATATTTGGGGGTAATTCAAAAGAGATTTCACACAACATTAATGAACTAAGAGCTAAACATGTGGAAAACAAAAGCCACGGTAAGTATTGGTTATGACAGGTGAGGTACAGAAATCAAAAATTGTTTAGAGAGTAAACGCAAAGTAAATATTATGCATCATG
>JAVYIG010009027.1:0-82832 GCA_035222895.1 Strongylocentrotus droebachiensis
TTTTGTGATTTCAAATGAATTTGCATAAATTAGCATAGATAATGAATTTCAAGATTCTGTGTAGAAGTTTTAAATCCCCCTCCTAGCCCTATCATATGAAACAATCAGAATCAAAATCAGTTGAAAACTTACGAAGAAGAAGCATTTTGAAAACTGTGGATGGACGGACGGACAGACGGACGACGGACGCCACGCCATGGCATAAGCTCATCGGGCCCTTTGGGCCCGATGAGCTAAAAACAACAAGCCCTAACTTCATGCATGGGGTTTATACAGCAAAATACAAAAATATGATCCATCGAAAATAAGGTAATGTCATAATTTGCAAGGCAAAGTATCATACAACCAGTCGGTACCACTCATTACTTACAATTTTGAGGATATTTGCTCTCAAAATGAAGATTTCCAGACCCTTATCAGTAAGTTGATAATTTTTTGGAGCGGACGCAAATAACTGCAAAATGTGCCGGGGGGGGAGGTAGTGAGCACTAGTTAAAATAACATCACTTTTTTAAATAAAATTTAACTCATAACCCCCCCCCCCCCTCCCGTTGTCGAGCAAATACGATCTCCATCGAAGCAGTTCGCCAAAGTTGACAGCCCTAGCCCTGTCCTCTATTTTTCAACATGTCATCACTGCACTTCACTCTACTCTAGCTCTCTAGCCCTCTAGCCCTCTAGCCAGCGCGGCGCCAGCTAGCTCTCAACTCTTCAAAGTTCAAGTTCATGTCTTGCCAAGTCGAAAATGACTTTCACAGATATTAACGAGTGGGACTTAACAAGGGATAAATTACTTGTTTCGAGTGGTATTTACCTCGTCCCTGTGCCAACAATGTAAGTATTAGTGCCACGAAGCGTCATGGGTCCAGGATTGCATCCTAAAACTCGAATTATTCGAGCTGAAAGACGTTCGATATGTGGAATTATAGTGCTCATTTTGCCGGAGTAGACTAAATCAATTTTATCATGTGACCTTTGACATGATTTTTGTTTGTTTCCTCTCGCATTTTCTCACTGAAAAAATCTCGTTGCAGTATGGTCGCACGATAAAACTCGCAGCGAAGTTAGAGCGAGAGAGTTAGATTGTGACTGATCTTCAAAGATTTCCGGTTTGTTTTGGCTTGGTAAAGTTGGTATATTTTCTTACTTTACCACTGTCTTTGATACCTAACCGATGTAAATCTGTCATGGTTTTCAGATTTATCGCTGGATCACGGCAAAGATGACTTCAACAAGGTAAAAACATGACTCATTTGAGCAAGTATCAGTTTATATGTGACGTGTTTTTGCATTGCCATTGACTGAGTACACATTGAATGTTGAATGGTATTTGACAAACCACACACGGGTTTGAGTGTGTGGGCACAGCCTTCCAATGCTTGCTGCAATACATGCTAGATCTACATCATACATGCAGCTAACTTCAAAAGGCCCAAGTGATCAGCAATGCTAACAATTTTGAGTAGATCTAGATTTAAACTATTGAAGCAACCATTATCTTTGGCCATTTGACTTAGACTACAAAATATCAGCAGAGGCAAGGAAAAAAGTATCAATAAAACTTAAAAGATGAAAATTAAATAAAATGTCACATTTTTTAGGGATTTTATATTTTTTTAATTTACCGAGTGATCAAGATGATCAATGACACTGAAATACTCCAGGCGATTGCAATTCTGAACAGGCTATCTACATGGGCAGCGAGTGGCGAATGAAATTCCACTTTACCAAGTGCTACGTCCTTTGAATCTCCAGGAGAAGACTTGACCTCATTAACCAGTTAACTGAGCATATTCAATAATGGTACCACACATATGTGACATTATTAAGATGGGCAACAATTTACTGCAGTACATTTAGAGTAAAGTACCCGGTTTTCGGCCACTTAAGACAAAATCCTATTTATTGGACTCTTTACTTCCTATTTATTATCATTTCTTGTTCAAATCATGAAGCAAATATTATTATTATTTAAACAAAAAAGAATCCCCCAAAAAAATCACGAATTGCCATGACAATATTCATTTCAATTTTCACTGTTTTGGAGCCGGTTATCGGCCGAGCGTTTCAGTTTACGGCCGCATGTACAAAGTCAATACGTCTACGTCTACGTCTATGCTGGTACTCGTCAAAAGCCTTTTCAGCAACTAAACGAGGATACTGTGGTGTGGTGTCTCTCATAGTGGTCATGATTGATTAGTGCATAGTGCGTATATACAAGTTGTGCGAGTAAAAACAGTTCCTCCTATGATTTAGGCACTGATGGCTCCCTTGAACTTCTCCACAGAGGGCAGTTCAATGAAGTTGGTAGGGAGATCATCCCAGTCCCGGAGTGTTCTTGGGAAGAAACTTTGCCTGTAGCTGTCAGAGTTGGAGCTGGGTCTCATAAATCTGTGTCGGTGTTGCTGACGTGTTGGTTGGATGTAGTCTGGAATTGGTACTGCGACTAGGTGGTTGATGGCTTTGTAAAGCATGGTTAATCGGGCTTGCCTGCGTCTCTCCTCTAACGATGGGAGTGCTAGATCTTCTCTCATTTTGGTGACGCTGGCATCTCGTTGATAATAGGAAGCGCTCGCGCGCGCGTGCGTTTCTGTGCTGATGTATAGCACAAGCGGGCGGAGCAGGTATCCCACGCCGGAGCTCCCGGGTGCTCGCCTGGCCGAATACAGGCACAGCGGTGATCGGAAGTTGGAATCTGAATTAGACGGACATATCGTGTGTGCGTCGCGGTGTGCGGCTGCATTGATTTAATACATGCGATGAGATACTTTTGAGCTTGCGACCAGCACAAAATCGGGCTCTATATCTGAAAAATACTTGAAATAAAGCTCATTTTATGGTACCCATATTTCTTACATACACGCGTAAGAAACTCGATTTTTCAGATTTGGGTAGCGGGACCGCCGATTACATCGCTAAAATGTGATATTTTAGGATATATTTTTCATTGCAAATGTGGTTCTTCAGTGACACTGGCATGGTATGGTATGTGTGGGATATGTGTTATGCTATTATGCGATGTATTTTAAAGTGATTTTACCATGTATCCAACCAATTGGCCGAAAACCGGAGCTGACCGATTACCGGGTACTTTACTCTACGTAATATTTTGTAAAACCTGCTGTATGAAACTTTCAAATGTTATGATAAACAATTTGATGAATCAATGACAATATTAAATACAAATAAGTAACAAATGCGAATGGAATGGAACTTGTTTCGTTGGTGAAAATTCCTTTGTTTTGCAGATATTTGAGCCTACTTTCACTGATTGGGCCAACCATATTCAGCCATTTTCTAATTTTGGTTGTGAACACAGGTTACTGAACAGTGACACAGGTCAGCGGCAAGCTATCTGCTCATTTGAGATAGACAGCAGGGAATAATTTTCCTGGTATCGCATCGCAATTTGCTATGCATTTTTGCATGACTGCTATACAAAATATCTTTTGTGTAGCAGTTTTCTTCCATAGAAATGTACAGAATTTCATTTGAAATATTTATCCATCGGCTGAAATTGCTAATCAAAAAATTTGAGGAATATTATTCCCTGGACAGCAAACTGTCAGATATTGCGCAACTGCTTTAAATGATGTCACTCAGTCACTGGTAGAGTGTCCACAACTCACGCTTTTTTATTTCATTGAAATCAGGAGGAGGAAACTAAGCAGTCATCTCACGAGAAGGAGGGGAAAAAGAGCTTTAAATATACTATATATGTCCCTTATGCAGCCAACATCAAATTCTGTAGAATTTTGCAGGAACTATGAATATGTCATGTATGTTCTATCTGTGAAATTTAAACATTAGCAGTAGTCTATCCTAGTATTCAAATTATGCAAGTAAACTTGTTTACCTTCTAGACTTCACTGTCAGACAGTATTGAGTGACTGACTGACATCTTTTTTTCTTTGGTAATAATTAACATACATTAAATAAGCTGTAACAGGTACATCAGCATTTGTCTACATGTACATCAATAACCCACTGCTTGTAATGCCCAAAATTAAACCGATTAAATCTTTGTGCAGCACAAAATGTTCAACCATACGGTAAAAGGGTCTGAAAATCAGACTTTTACAGTGATTGCAATCACTTAATTCAATTTGACTACTAATGGTCATTATTTTTCCACTAAAAGCTGTTTTCAAGCCCTTTCGTTTTGAGGGAAGTTCTAAATTAGTATTATCTTTCAATTTTTTTTTTACCTGCAAATGGGACATAGTACCTTTGAAAATAATTTTACAAAATTTCTTTCCATTTTAGTATTAAAATCATGTACCAAAATGGTATATGATTCAACCTAATGATTTGATAGTCCACCTTGTGTTGTAATAGTAGAGTATTTTACCGGTATAAAATTTCAAAATATTGATTCTTTGGTTTACAGGTTAAAGCTAGTATGAGGTCCATCCTGTTTATGATTAGACCAACATTCCAACATATCCTGGGAGAACCAGGTCCAGGTGGATAAAGTAGTCACAAAGTCCAACTGTATGCTTGGGATGATTCGTCGTAACCTGTCTGGTTAATCTTCTAAGAGGTTCAGAGGCCTCGTCTAGAATATGCATGTACCATAAATCTCTGTGTATAAGGCGCACCTGTTTATAAGGAGCACCCCTATTTTGAAGAAGAAAAAAAAAAACGAAAACACACGTGGGGAAGGATTACATTTAACATCGAGGTGCAGTTGAAGGCGCCGATTTGTGCTTGTGAACTTGTCACAAATAAAAGTAACAATGTCGTTTTTAGAAGAATGTGTAAGATCATTACTGTAAATTAAAAACAGTAGAGTAGGCCTACCTAGGATAAAACCTTGTGGTACACCAAAGCAAAATTGGAGGAATTATTATTATAAACTACATATTGAGATCTATTAGAAAGATTACTTTGAAACCAAGATGACAGACAAATTTGAGTGTTGTTCTAGTTTCTGAGTGGTGAGTCAACACACCGATTACTGAGCTGGGAGACATTGCCAGGCATAGCGCCATAAATAAAAACTAAAAAACGTCCCGCAACCTGGGTGTTAGAACATCGAGATATAGGAACATCTGCTATCATGGCTTCAAAAAGTCATGATAGCAGATGTTCCTATATTTGTTTGTGTACCTGTGTAGAAGACGCACCCCCGACTTTCAATTTTTTTTCGGCGGAAAAAAAGTGCACCTTATATACAGAGACTTACGGTAGCTTTATGGATCCTTATTCAAGCAAACACTTCAACAAACTAGAGAGAGTTCAGATCGGAGGGGCAAGATTTTTCACCGGCAAATATGGAACAGATGTCCATGTATCAGACCTGAAGAGTGAAATAAAATGGCAACCACTACATATCAACGTTATGTGGCTAGGCACTCATTCTTCTTCAAATCCATCAAAGATAAAGTTGCCATACCCAGACCTGAATACATCACACTACCCCAGAAGACTCTGGAGGGACAGCATGGTCTCTCCTTCTAAAACATAAGATGCAACACGGATGCCTTCTTGAATAAAACCATTTGAGCCTGGAATCTACTTCCCCCTAAAATTGTTGCCTGCAAGTCAGTAGAAACTTTCAAAACCAAAATTCTAACAAACTTTGTTATATTAATTTCTTGCAGTACCGGTACGTGTATGTTGAAGAAGCTAAGTGAAGATGCACTCACCAAGGAACCTGAGGAGGTCTTTGATCTCTTGGAGAAGCTTGGAGAAGGGTGAGTACAATGCTTCCTCACAATTTCACACTTTGACATTTTAAGAAATGAAATCAACTTTTATTTATTTTTATTTTATTTGACCTATATAATCATTGAATGTTTGTCCAATATATTGTGCTCTTTTATTACACTAATGTGATGATATGGCAGTTGAATAATATATACAGGACCCAGGAATGTGGGGTGAAATATCTTTTGGCTGATTCTGTGTACGTAAAGGTCAGAAAAAGAAAACTTTTGTCAATGCACCTGTAAGTGTTAAGCTTATCTGAGCAAATTCATTTACATTTCCAGAAAAAATAATTCAAGCACCTATTTTTTTTTCACCAGAAAATATAATATTAGTTTATCATAAACAATTATTATACATTAAAAAAGCAACATTATTTGAGTTAGTGACCATGCATCTTAATATTCAATAACCAACTATCTCATATGTCCCTGTAGTTCCTATGGCAGCGTGTTCAAGGCAATACACAAGGAATCTGGGCAGGTATTGGCCATTAAACAGGTACCAGTGGATACAGATCTACAAGAGATCATCAAAGAGATCTCAATCATGCAGCAATGTGACAGCACATATGTTGTCAAGTACTATGGAAGCTACTTCAAGAACACAGACCTCTGGGTAACTAGATTTGCTTTATTAGCCTCATCATTCAAATAAAATGTGTTAAATGGCATTTAAATAAATAGGAAGAGGAAGAAGAGAAAAAACCCTGCTGTAGCAAAATAAGTTAAATGGTATAGTATGTCCCCTTTTTAATGTCCTTTTTGTAACCTGCACGTAACATTCTGTTTTTAATTTGTCTCAGTGATTTCCCTGAAGCAGTTTGTGTCATATCTAAAGGAGGCTTCTAAGACACTGTAGAGAGGTTCATATAAATGGTTAAAGATTTTACTGTATTTATTTGGTATGACATGTCCTTGCAAAATAGAGTACAGATATTAGTAATGCTGAGAGCAGATGAGACAGAAGATCACCAATATGAGGTAGAATCTGACTCGGAGATATGTTTGTTCAGTGGAATGTACATATAGGCCACTGTTATGGGACACAGAGAGCTTTTGTTTGACATAGGTTTATTTTTCCCTCATTTATTCAATCCCTAAATGATTAACTATTCAAAGAATTTATTGATTAATAAGGCAATCTGATAGCCCATGATATCAACAATTCTTTATAAATTGTTTGATGATCAGTAAGAAAGAAACTACATTGTTAAAGTTTTTTTGTTGTAATGTACATGTAATACTAAATTACTGAACTGCACTTTCATCTTCTCTCTTAACTCTTTGCATGCTGTAAACTTTGTCCTACAGATTGTAATGGAGTATTGTGGAGCAGGTTCAGTGTCAGATATCATGAGGAGAAGAAATAAAACGGTAAGTAACATGAATAGATGTAATCATATGTGCTTCTATTCAAACATGGTTTACTAGCTTAGTCTTAGTGATAGTGATAGTGGTGGTTATTTTACCTGACAGCTAAGAAAGGAATAAATGCTTGTTAGTAAGCAACCAGAGGACCGACTGCTTAAGGTCCTCTCCAAGGGACCAGGTAATGAGGATTAATGCCTTACCAAAGGGCACTAGCGCATCGACTTGGTTTTCGAACTCGGTCACCTGATAACAAGACCAATGCTCTACTGACTGAGCTATCGCGCCTCCTGCTTAAGTGACTTGTAGATTTTAGAGAGAGAGCATTCAAGTAAAGTTTAAACTTTATATTGTTCTTTATTAGTCTAACCCAATTTCACAATTAGTGAGTCTTATGTAGTCTCTATAGGCAATTGAAATGTAACTGTTACAGTACATTATATTAAATAAAACATACACTGACTGCATTTAATTGTTTGATTGTTTTCCTCAAATATAAACATATTTGAGGGGGGAAGCGGATTAGCATGGCCCCTGAGCAAGGATGACATGTAAACTGTGAAGCGTTCCATATTTTTCGCACTTAGTGATTAAGATGTTATCGTAGTACATGGAATGGGAAAAAAGGGAAAATAAATATTTATTTGGTACCATGACAACTAGATTGTTAGGTATAGAATCATATTTGAGTTTTTTTTGTTTGTTTTTTTAACCACTAATAATTTACACAATTCCAGCTCTATTTTTTACTTTTTTGTTGTTGCATTTGTGTTTTTATTCTTCATACCTAACTCCACCTCCCTTACATTTCATCCCTCCCCCCTCTCTTTTTAACCCTTTATGTCGCTTTGTTCTTTTTTTCTTATATCTGTCTTTCACTCGTTATGCCTGTTTTGTTTATCTAGTTAAATGAAGCTGAAATAGCAACCATTCTCTACTCCACACTGAAAGGCTTAGAGTACCTCCACTTCATGAGGAAGATACACAGAGACATTAAAGCAGGAAACATACTCCTCAACAATGAGGGTAATGCCAAACTAGCAGACTTTGGAGTTGCAGGACAGCTCACTGTAAGTTCTCTAAAACATTATTACATCATAGATTTAGACCATGTATACTTGTATTTTTGTTCTTCTTTATAAATATGCCACTTCTTGCTATTCTACATTGTCACGTAATTGGTTACCAAGATGAAGTATGATCTCTACATCATCATTTAACAAGTTTTCACATTAAGAAACATGAGTAGTAATGATAGGCTGTTATTCCATAATTTATAGTGAAAAGGATATCTTTCCACAGGGCCACATGACCCACAGTTCCGAGAACATGGAATATGGTTTCACTCAACTTAATGTATACTATTTCTTTTGTCATCTCAATCAAAGACCTTGGTTAACCATCTAATTGGGCTGCATATTGTTTTCCTTCCAGGACACTATGGCAAAGAGAAACACAGTGATAGGAACACCATTCTGGATGGCACCTGAAGTCATCCAGGAGATTGGCTATGATTGCAAGGCTGATATCTGGTCATTAGGTATCACAGCATTAGAGATGGCTGAGGGAAAACCACCATATGCAGAGATACACCCTATGAGAGTAAGTATAGAATAATACCTAGGGTATCAAATCTCCAGAAGTTTGGCCATGATTGCAAGGCTGATATCTGGTCATTAGGTATCACAGCATTAGAGATGGCTGAGGGAAAACCACCATATGCAGAGATACACCCTATGAGAGTAAGTATAGTATAATACCTAGGGTATCGAATCTTCAGCAGTTTGGCCATGATTGCAAGGCTGATATCTGGGCCCCGTCTTACAAAGAGTTGATATCAATCGCAACTTATTTGTGATTGATATCAATCACAACTATGTACATAAGAGATAAGAGACTGCAAACTTGCGATTGATTTGGATCAATCGTATCTCTTTGTAAGACAGGGCCCAGGTCATTAGGAGGGCAAGTATGGGATGTTCCGTGGTTGTACTAAGTATGGAATAGTTCTCAGATGGAAGAGAGTGTGTATGGAATAGTCTTTAGGGGAATGGGGTAGTTATGGAATAGTCCATTGTAGGATGGGGGTAATTATTTAATTGTTCTTCAGATACGGAGGGTAAGAAAGTACTTTGTATAAAGAGTGTGCCAGCCTCTTACAGATGATAGTCATGGTCATGTTTGTTTGAATGGTATTCACAAGCCACTCTAGCAGCTGAAAGCTCTGTGCAAATAGGTTAATGCACATTGCTCTTGATTGCCGTTCGATCACAATCGACCTACATTGTGTATTCATGCGCTTTGTTTCTCATCTCATACAGGCAATCTTCATGATCCCAACGAAGCCACCTCCTACGTTCAGAGATCCAGAGAAGTGGTCCCAAGACTTCATTGATTTCACCTCCAAGTGCCTCATTAAGAGCCCTGAAGACAGAGCTACAGCTACAGATTTATTACAGGTAAGTCTTGATCCTAATATCAATCATCAGATTTCTTTAAATGATTATGAAAGATGTAAGTCGTGAAATATATGAGGCAAATCTGAGGTATAACTTTGATTGTTTCCTCCTAAAGGAAGTCCCAATTTTATTTTCATAGTTAAATAGTTTTATACTTGTTGCTTGTTTCAGACTTGATCAACTAAACGTTGCACCAAGTTTGGCTACAAAAATTTATATTGGGAAAGGAAGATACATTTTTCATGCCTCCTCAACGAAGTAGCCGGGAGCATTATGTTTTTGGGTTGTCCGTCTGTACATCCCTTTCTGCTGAATGCATTATCTCAAGAACCGATGGATGGATTACCATCAAACTCAAGACAAGTATGTAGCTTGCAGAGCCAATGAACTGGATGAGATATTGGGGTGACAAGGTCAAAGGTCACAGGGTTCATTATGTATGCAAAAATTAGCTTGTGATCGCATTATCATTAGAACCGACGGATGGATTACTATCAAACTCAGGACAAGTATGTATCTTGTAGGGTCAGTCAAAGATCCATCTAGTCTTTATTATATAAAATTGAAAATGATGTGTGTGTTACTACATGCATGCACTAATGTGTCTATGTTGATGAATTATTTTCTCTCTATAGCATCCATTTGTAAGAGACGCTAAACCAGTATCTATTCTCAATGCCATCATCAATGAGGCGAATTGTATCAGAGAGAGAGAAAAGCTCAAGGAAGATGACGATGACGAAGGATCAGTAAGTATTGTCATAGCAATATGATTGTCTCAATTCATAAGAGGGTTTTTTTTTTGTGTGTGTAGTGTAACATAGAGATTAGCTCCAAGAAGTCGGGTGCACTGTATGTATACGTGTCATTTTCTGGGAGCCTCCTTCCATCTGTTCATTATCCACATGAACATTTTATGCCTCTATCACTTTGGTACTAGAGGCATTTTGTATTTGGGTTGTCCATCCATCCGTCTGTCCCATCTGTGTATACAGGACCAAACCATGTCGGTTGCTTGAACAGTTCCAAATTATAAGGACTTCTTGGGATCTATGAGGTGTAGGTATTATTCAGTGTATTCATCTTTTCTCAAAAGTAGTTGAATGTTGTCCATCCATTTATCAAGAGACTTCACGGTGAACACGAGTTCTGGTAATGACAGAAAATTGATTTTCACAAAACAAACAAATATCAGGAATCCTAATGCTACTAATGTGGGAGAAACACCTTTTGTCTACCTGTATCTCATAAATAACTAAGTACCCATGTCTGCATACTCAGACAG
Source organism: Strongylocentrotus droebachiensis (assembly GCA_035222895.1). Lineage (NCBI taxonomy): Eukaryota > Metazoa > Echinodermata > Echinoidea > Camarodonta > Strongylocentrotidae > Strongylocentrotus > Strongylocentrotus droebachiensis. The sequence continues at coordinate 10,827 of JAVYIG010009027.1, forward strand.
ATACCCACCTGTTGTTTTCATAATGCTGTCTCAACGTGTACAAAAACTTCCAAGTTCAAACTGAACCCAAGACATCTTATTACTGCTATGTTGCCTTCTAGAGGTCATTATTATTAAAAAGTGTATAGAAATATACCAACTTGAACTTGCTATGTGCAAAGTTGCTGAGCTTTGAATGCTTTCTCGTTGTTCTTTTTCTTTGTCTTCTTCTTCTTCTTCTCTTTTCTCTTTCTCCTTATCCTCCTTCTCCTCCTACTCCTCCTTCTCTTCTTGATCTTCTTCCTAAAAATATAATTGTTGTACCAGATTCTTTTGACCAATTAATTTATTATTGTCAGATTTTGTGAAAATTTATAACATGTCAAAACCAGAACTCAAGATTCATTCTACTAAACTTTGTGTGCTGTGTAAGGTCATCATCTTTGGTTTAATACATAAAACTCAATGATGATTCTGTATGTAATAACATGCAATATGTATTTCTTCCTAACATATTGGTTTTCTCAGGATTTTGAAGATGATATGTACACCATTGTGGTAAGGCTGTGCATGCATAGAATGCAAGAATCTTGGAATCTTTCAGCATAATACACAATAGAGGTCCCCCTATCCATTATATCAGATTGGTATTACTGTCTAGTGACACAATTAAGATAAGAGAAAGAAAGTAACACTACTATACACCAGTTGTAGTATTCTAATTGTGCAATTAGGTCCATGAATCCAATGGCGACATAGCTTAATTCAACGTTATTATCAGGCTATCAGGATGTCAGTTACCAAATGATGATATGCCACAATCAGACCTTTGAATGTTTCTGTTTATACAACAAAATATATACATATGTAATGACAAAATTAAAGAATTTTTGTAGAGTCCTTACAAGAAAATAGGGTACTGTATGTAGGGAGACTTCGAGCATGTCATAGATGTGGTATGCTGAAAGTAAGATATTTAAGAATTTGACTTCATTCACTTTTACTGTATATCTGTAGGTTAAGCATTCTAGCTGATTGTATTGAGGAAAGAGAGAACATTTGAAAGGATCTAATGAGAAAGAAAGAGCGAGAGAATGGGGGAGGGGGAGAAGAAGATCATTCTTCAACACAGGGGTTAAGGGGATTATTACAATTATTTATAATGTGGGTAAAGGTATAGGTTTCTGTAATGACAACTTGTAGGTGTACACATGTAGATTCTACCAAACAACTGTGAAAAATCACACTGGCATATATAAAGTAGTTCTTTTTGAAGAATGGTTACACAGATTGAACTATATCCAATCTTGAGAGTAGAACATTGTAGAGATACTCAACTTTGAATTCTCCTTGCATGTGATGCATCTTGAGCATGATGTATAACTTTGAATAAAAGAATCTTATTTAGGATGTAATTTGTTAGTTTGTTTTAAAGGACATGTGGTTTTCCCCCTTCATCAATCACTGTAAAAATGCTATTGCTAGACAATGCATACTCTTTCAAATCAGTATAGAGGGGAGTTATTCAACATTTGTGAACTATGATAATAAATAGACGAGACCATTTAAAAGTCTTACAGATCCTGAGATAGAGCAACTCCACATCACATATCTCAATATTCCTTGACACATTTTAGTTGGTTTGATATCCATGAGTGATGCTTTGTTCTCTTAAGGACTTGCCCAAAGTTGTTGTATTAATTAGTGCACTTGCATGGACAAGTATATATGTGTACATGTCTTGTCACAAGTAGATAATATGGATAAATAAACGTCTTGAAGCTATATTTCAGAATTGCAAAATTTATGATTAGAAAACTTTAGCAATTTATTTTATATAAAATCTGCCACCTTTAGAGAGGAAAAAAAATTCTCATGGAAGGTATTTCATGCTCACTTTTATGAACAAAGCATTTAGAATATCAGTTACATATATATACTCTTGAAAGTTGAGGGAAAAATGGTGGCACAGAAGAGGTCAAATTACAATTATTTAAAGAAATGGAAATTTATTCACAAAAAGGGATTACACAGTTGCACATTTTAAAATTCAAAAAGGGATTACACAGTTGCACATTTTAAAATTCATTTCTTGAAAAATGATGATAGATTTGTTTAGGGTTGTCAAACAATAGGTTATTCTATAAAGTATAAAATAAGTTAAAAGATGGCAATTGATAATGTTCCATTCTTTCTACTTGGTTGCCATGACTACTAACCAGGAGGAGGAGGAAGATGCAGAGGGTAGACTGGTAAGCCAATCAGAATCTAATATGCAAATGAATCAACTCAGGGAATGCTTCATATCAATCAGAAAGTTTATTTTCAGCATTGCATGTTTCTAAATTTCATTTAATTCCATGCAGACATGTGTGTATTTTTTTCTTCAGAACTGATCAGTAGATTTTTAGTTTGCATGTTTTTGTAGTTTGTATGCATTTGACTCAAAAGCCATCTGTTGAATATAATGTAAACTGACCCCAATTGTGCATCTTTCCTCATTATTTAAAAGCAAATTTCATACAATTATTTTTTAAACTGTTCAGTATTTTGACAATCATACTTTGATTTGGTTGACTGAAGTTTCATTGTCATGGAATGCATATTCTTTCACGCTCTAGCAATTGTATTTATTTTTAAATGTGTATGTGAACTAGTGATAATCATTTTGAAATGTCTAACAGTGGATGCATTTTTTTTCCAGTTCATTCTTAAGTAGCCTGTTTAGGCTCTGTTGTATGAATTGCAATTTTATTATAAATCTAGCTCTGTCTTTCCTTTTTCTGCAATCAAGAATTTAGGATAAAACACAGTTTGGATTGTTTAGAACCTATGCTTTTGGGTGCAATCTTCAGAAGAAGGTCTGAGCACTATCAGATTGGTTTAGATCACAATGCTAAACCATGTAACTTGTGCCTCAGAATCTATAACCCTGAATGAGTAATATAAATGTTCTTAATGACTGGAAAGTGCATTTCATTTCTCTGATTAAAAATTAAATTGATTTCATTATGTCTTTATTTTATACCATCTCTTATTTAATAGTAAAATGTATGTATTTTCTTATTATCGTGATTTTTTTTAATTTACATATTTAGACTTCATTATTTTCCTTTCTTCATCTCTCTCTTTCAGCAAGTACATTTGCAAAATGTAATCATTATAAGTATTGCAATAGGGAGACTCCGTGCAATGTATCTTGATATGACCACAGACTAATGATTCTTTGGGTATCCCAAACACTATTAAAAGGTCATATCAAGATTATTCTTTGGGTATCCCAAACACTATTAAAAGGTCATATCAAGATTATTTTTTTCATTTTCGGGTGAAATATGTGTATCATTCAGGACACATTGCATAGAATCATCCAGCAATGAACTGGGCCTAGGAAGGCAAGGCTTTGTTTGATTTAATTTGCTATCATTGCTCTGCTCTATAAAGCATCATCCAGACATCACATGGAAAAGAGCATTAAAAAAGAGTGGAAAAGAAATGTATGTGAATGGCAATAGGCAATAATATGCTGGTTAAAAAAATAAAACTTACATGTAGCAACAAAGGACATTACCGTACTCCCTGGTCTATGTATTATAAGATGCAGATATGTGAAACACATTGTACCCACCCACCCACCCTAATCTATTTTTCATATTTTCATAAGTGGTTTACCATGCGTCTGATTGGGCCCCAATAAAAGTGATTAAAGTGTGTTTTCCTTGTACAATACATGCTCCATAGGTAAAGCTCATAATGTGGCTCAACTATTTCATTTGTGTAGCCAAAATGTAATGTAAAGCAAATTCATCCCTCAAATGATGTGAGTAAGCACAATTGTTCAAGGAAAAGTAGTGCAAGTGCATCCCCATCAGATTCAAACTCCCTTTTTGGCCTTTAATTTTCCATTCTACTTGTATATTGCATATAATATTATCAGTAGCAAGTCAAGAAGGGGACAGGATCATGTGTTCTTTCCAATACTTTAATCTGTCAGTTTGATACATTTTGCAGTATCGAGTTACCACACTTATGACTATTATTTTTTTATTTTTTTTTATTATTAAAATATGTGAAAGCAAACTTATGGACCATCACTTCAGCTAGCTGTGATGTGTAACAATGTAACAGTCTTGATAAAATAGAAATCATATAGAAACAAGCTATTTATTTAGTATGTTGTTGTTGTTCGTTTGGTATTATAATGGCTATTAGTCAAATTTGACTATTGTTGCCAATTTCATCGCATCTCTTTCTTTTAATGTCTTGGTAAAATTATTATTTCTTTCTTTCTTTTTCCAATCTCATTTTAATATAATATTAGTCATAGTCTACAAAAAATAAAAACAAAAAATTATTTCAAATTAAACCACGATCCGCACACAGTTCCAACTCACGCTGGCCCTGTCCTTTCTAAGATGCCTTCTTACCAGCCCAGCGAGTTATGTTACGCCGTACGCTTCTCGGTTGATAAACTCAACCTAGGTCACTCTGGCATAGACAAGGGGGCGTCGTGTACCTGTATGTTTAGAGGGTTTATTTATTTATTAGGAGAAAGACAACTGCATAAGCAAAACACTTGTGGGCTTTATTAGTTTATATGAGTTAGTTCATGAGATTATTTATATAGCGCATGACTTTTAACTACTATAATCATTGGGGGGTGACATGCTTTCGAGTAATGATATAGCAAGTTTTAATTGCTTATTAAACGTGGCCAGCAGATTTCATGTATCCTTCTCTCTCTCTCTCCTTTCCACTTCCCTAAAGTTGTGTGTATGTATTAAGATATGTTTTTCGATTGGTCAAATAAATAATGATAAATTGTTTCAATCATTATTTTTTTTTTTAAATTAAAAGAGGCCTAAATAAGATATATAGGTCTATACGATCAAAACTTCAAATAAGACACTATACAGGTGTAGGCATAAGGTTATACACAAAATACCTATTTTCTCTTCTATTCAGCTCAAATTGATTGCGGTTTCTGTTTTTCATCTCTTTTTGATTTTACTTTTTACATAATCGCTTCGTTCTAAAAACGAAGCGAGAAATTGCCATTTGTACATGAGAGTCACTGTTTCGTAAACATATCATAATGTCCTCTTCCTTGGAAATATTAACTTCTGACATTAACATGGCCCTTTCTATTATATACTTTGGACATTCTATCAAAAAATGTCTGACCGTTTCTAATGTTGGACAGCTGTCACAGAAACCTGTGGAGTGGATGCCCAAACGCAAGAGGTCTTGGTTGAGTCCAGACACTCCCAGGCGTAGTCGCCTAAGAATAGTTTCAGTTTTTCTTCCCAATTTACAAGAATATTGTGAGATAACATTTGGCTGAAGGATTTTTAATGCCGATTGGGTATCATTCCACCTTTCTTGCCAAAGTAACTTTGAACTGTACAAAATTAAACTTGTCTTTTCAAATAAAGTCAATTTATTATGCATTTCAATTTCCTGAGTTAGAGCTTTTTTTGCGTAGAAGTCTGCCTTTTCATTTCCCACTATCCCACAGTGGCCTGGAATCCATTCCAAAGCGATTTCGATCCCTCTATATTTCAATCGGGTCGTTATTATAAATATTTCTGTGACAAAGGATTCGTCACTAAAATGTTTCAAGGCTGTGAGGGCACTTAAGCAGTCGCTAAAAATGACTGCACCTGTATAGATGTTTGTTTCTTCGATCCATTGAAGGGCAAGAACAATTGCAGCCAACTCGGCTCTATACGATGAGGTAAAATTCGCTAATCTTTTACATTGGTGTACAGAAAAGTGTGGGATATAGAAAGCAGCCGAGCATTGGCCCTTCTCCGGAAACTTAGATCCATCTGTATATATATGCAACTGGTTCGACCATTTTGTATTAATCAATTTTAAGCTTTGTTGCTGTAGTTCATTCGGATGGTCGGCTTTTGAAATCCGAGAGCTCAACTCGGTCGAAACCAGTGGGGGTTCAAAAAGCCATGGCGGAAATGGGGATGGTACGGCAGTTTCTGTCATGAAGTTTTTTATTTTACTCTGGGTTCTATACCCGAAAGGTTTACTAAGAAAGTCTTTTCCCTTTAGATAATCAAATTGCCAACATGGCCCTATGTTTTGTGATAATGGGTGGTTTGGGGATCTTTCGATACTTTGTCTATATTTACTTGACACAATTTGTCTCCTTAGATCCAAGGGAAATTCCCCCATTTCCACTTGTAAGGATTGTAGGGAAGTGAGAGGTAGTCCTCCCGCACAAATCCGTAGCGCCTGGTATTGCACCGAATCAAGTGCCTTTTTTGTGGTGGTAGTAGCGCTATCGTAGGCCTCACATCCATAGTCGAGTAAAGATCTTATGAATGCCCTGTAAACCTTTACGAGGGATTTAGAAGAGCTCCCCCATTTAGTTCCCGTTAAACATCTTAGGATATTCAATTTTCTTTTACATCTCTTTACAACATTTTCCACGTGTGGCTTCCAGGTCAATTTCTTATCAAAAGTTACCCCCAGAAAATGATGAGTATTCTGAAAGGGCACTTTATTCCCGTCTAATTCTACTTGCGGTGGTGAGAGATTCATTGTACTTTTTGTAAAAAATATAGGGACTGTCTTATCAGCCGAAAGCCGAAATCCCCATCTGCGAAACCAAGTCTGGAGTCTATTCAGGTATTCCTGAAGTTTGCTTGATATTTGAAGGATATCCCTTCCTGATGCCCATATGACAAAATCATCAGCATATACAGCTAAGGGCACTGAAGGATCTGTAGGGATATCACTAATCATTAAATTAAATAGCAGTGGACTCAAAATACTTCCTTGTGGGAGTCCATTATGCATATCATATGTTTTTGATTCAGTATTATTAATTCTTACCTGAAAGGTACGTCCTGTCAAATAATTTTGTAGATATTGTAACAAATTTCCTTCTATTCCTTTTTGGGCGAGTTTGAATAGTAGTCCATTTATCCATAATTTATCATAAGCTTTCTCAATATCTAGGAACACAGCTATTATGTGTTCATTACAATTGATACTTTTCTGAATATCGTTTTCTAGGAGAACTATGTTGTCTATGGCACTCCGCCCTTTTCTAAACCCGCTAATAAAATTAGGTAGTAACTCATGTTTTTCTACATACCATTGTAATCTTTCTTTGATCAAACGCTCGATTATTTTGGCGAAGCATGATGTGAGTGAAATGGGTCTATATGATGATTAATGTAGGGTATCCTCAACATCAAGATACAAAATGAAAATTATATGACAAATGTTTTGTATGCACTATACATTAGTTTTGGAGACACATTACATTTATTGGATAATGGGCTTATTTCAATCTGATTCTCATTTCAAAAGAATCACCACAACAACCTAAGAAACTGTCATACTGAATAGAAGCAATGGTTGATAAAGATTAAATAATCAGAATTTATAAAAACCTTTTGTTTCATTGCATAGAATAGTATTGTAACATACATGTATATTAATTTCTTTGCATCTCATGTTTTGATCTGCCTCCTTGTTACAGGATGAAGATGATGTTGACAGTGGGACGATGGTTAGAGGGAGACCTCCTGTGATGAATGAAGATGATAGCGGTACTATGATCATCAGTGGCTCAGCTGGTAATACAGCTAATACATTCATTGAACATGATGATGTCATAGACAGTGGGACTATGATAGAACACGGTACTATGATTGATCATGATAGCGGTGAGTTCTTGTCACTTTTTTTTAATTATTTAAACTGCTACCTAATCAGAAACCACAACAGAACATAATTGTATAGAGGTATAATGAAGATTTAATCTGCAGCCTTCAAATCGTGGCGTTCAAGATCAACAGAACATAAACAATTTACAAGTACATGACTTTAATACAGAGTAGGTTCCATCTGGTGAGTCCCTCACAGCTCCGGGTTGCTTGGCCAGTCGCTAGACTTGGTAAACATCCCGGTCGACTTGGCAGCTCATATCTGTAATGTCTCTGTGGCTGACTCCCCGCTCCTTGACCACGGATAACAGGCAGGCAGGCCGAGCTTCTTATTGACAAGTGTCCAATACTTCAATCGAAAGAAAGGCAGCTTGGGCTCGCATCTCTCAGAAGAAAATGTTTCTGCTGCCTTACTAAATAAAGTCTACCTCTTGCATAATGTCTGCACCTTTGCACTGTCTAGAAGGGTTGTCGCCTGGAAAAAAATCCTTTCATGACAGTTCTCAATTGACTTTCTTCTCCTTGCTTCCTTCAGAGCCTGGGCAAACGCTCCTACCAGAGACACTCCCAGACTGTGGAATGTACTTACGGATTTCCTTCATAAAAGAAAACACACACTTCAGTTTATTCAAATATTTGAAAGCCTTAACCCCAAAGTAATAACATACCCTTGCATTCACCATTGATGAGCTTTTGTATAGCTGTGTCAAACAAACTTCTAGCAAGCTTTAAAGATAAAGTTGATTTCTGGTCATGCGATTGCATTGTGAAAGAAACGGTATAGAATCGATCAGAGAAGGTTGATCATCTAGCATATAAGAATTTGTGTGTATTGCAAGGTTCTGGAATCATCCAAATGATAAGAAATTTAGCCAAATCTTGGTAAAGTTACAAGCGCTGTACACAGAAGGGTGTATATGGGACTATACGAACATGTGGCATAAAAATCTGTCCCGATTTGTACGATGTTACATGCCATATTTAGAATATGAAGGAATTTGAAGAGCCATGCTTTTCATGGAACATGTTTTATCTAATGTTCTTCCACCCTTGCATTATGACAATGATAACGCTCACAATTTATTTTTCACCTCTTCCCAGAACTCAACCTTCTCTTTAAGGTTGTCGGTAGTATTCACATGGTAGAAAAATGAAGGAAAAGATTGATAAAATTAGCTGTAAACATCAATTCATCCTCGAAGTGGTATAGGGTTTTTGAGGGTACCGGTATGCAGTTTAACCGTTTAGATAAAAATAATTTAGATTGTTGAATGTATCTTGTCAAAGTGTTTTGAGGTATTAACTTGTTGGTTACAGATGAAAACAAATTGAAAATAGATTCATGTTTAGATGCAATCTTCTCCTTAAATTTTCCTGAAACTGTAAAAAAAATTGAATGTGTATGATAAAAAGTAAAAGAATATAAGCTTATAAAAATGGAATATGGAATATTATCAGTATCATTCGGTAACATCTCAACATATAGCGAGCCTTGCAATATTGTTTCTTTTAATCTCACATATCATGATTAGAATGTTCCATTTCATAAAGCTTGATGAACATGTATGTTGTTTCTTTGCTTAGGGACCATGATAGAACATGGAACAATGATAGATCATGATAGCGGTACGATGGTTGATCACGATAGCGGGACGATGGTCGATCACGATAGTGGGACGATGGTCGACCACCACAGTGGAACAATGATCGACCATGACAGTGGGACGATGGTGGATCATGATAGTGGGACAATGATTAATCATGGTAGCTTGAATGATCTGGAATCCAACATGGGTACCATGGTTATTAATGATGATGATGATTCAGGCAATGATGGAACAATGAAGAGTAAGTAATCAGCAACAAAACAACCGCCATTTTGTGATTAACATTCAGGATAATTGTTTCACAGTAAAGAATATTTTATTAATGCATTCAAAGATTATCACAATCATTTTTATGAACATAAATGATACAGTGTTCATAAACACATGTTTTTTTTTTAATGAAAGTAATTTGATGAAATGATAAGAATTTCCAATTTTATATAATGGTATTACCGTATTTGCTTGCGTTAAGGCCGCTGCGCCGTATAGGCCGCACCCCCGATTTTGACATTTTGAAATTTTTTCTTCCAAAAATACTGCGGCCTTTACGCCGGCAAATACGGTAATGGTATTATGTTCTTTCAAAAAAATGTCACCTCTCTCCAGTTACAACCTTCTCTTTAAATCTCTTTCGTAATTTCAATTCCTTTCATTTATCGCCCACTAAAAATGTCAAATATTTCAAGCTTATTGCAACAATTGTCCTTTTCATAATACCATCTTCTTAGAGCCAGAACCCAGAAGGTTGCTAACCCTATGCACAATGGATTTAACTCACATGTGATTTGATTGATTACCGGTACATTAATTCTGTGTAAAACCATGATATATTTGTTTTGTTATGTTTTGTTTGTAGGGACAGATACAGCCAAAGCAGATGCATATAAACCTCAATACCTTGAACATTATGAGAGACAAGAAGAAGCTAAACAAGCCAAGATATCATCTCCTGTTACACCTGCTATCAATCCATCAAACGCACCCACGGTACCCTCTAATGCCCCTATGCACATTGCCCCTGGCAACCATCGGGTGAGTGCTCCTCCCCCTGCTAATCAAGAAGCCCCGCCCCCAAAACCACCGCTATTCCTCCACCGGCCATTCAGCGAGATGGACTTTGATTTTGTGAGTTTTAGTTCTTTGCATTCATCGCATTTTTATTTTGTTGATTTTATTTTCTCTATTATGATTTCATTCCACATCTCATTATGAACTAACAGTGAAGGAGTTGATTATTCAAACCATTATAGTAAAGTTTCATTAGGAGAGGACACTTCAGAAGTTAGTTTCGATGTTGTTAATATATTTTAAAGCAAATTGCCTTTACTCACATCACACAAAATTAACATTTTTCTATGATTTGCTAATTGTTTGTTCATAAAATCATGCAATGATCTGATAGTCAACCAAATTTAATAATAGGTTATTAACATTGCAGAATGGCTGGATGAATGAACAGAATAAAATACAATCGAGAAAGAGAATATTTCATGATTATACAAATGAAATGAATGAATAATACAATAATGACTGATTGCGTGAAGGAGTGAATAATTTGATTGGGTGACTGAAAGCTGGAATGATGAATACATCTTAAGGGTAGAAATGAATTACAAGGGTTGTGTGTATCAAGAGCTTATCATTATTGAGTGAGATAATGTGAAACTTTGATTAGTCTGTGTTTGAGTTGTGAAATAAAACTTCTACTGTTGAACCAGAAACTTTCACATACTGTATGAAACTTGAAAAATCTTGGGAGTGGGAAAGATATAAAAGATAAGGAAGCTTCATTCTAAGAAATGTAGATTAAATCACATCTTGAAGTACAGTCAAACCTGCTTTAGTGACCACCTGTTTAGAAAGACCACATTTTTTGTTTCCCCTGAAAATGGTTTCTCATTGAAACATGTACTAAAGGAACCTGTCTACAAAGACCACCTGTCTACAAAAACCACTTTTTGTGTTTCCCCTGGGCAGTCGCTAAAGACAGGTTTGACTGTATTTGAAATTTGTGTCTTAAAAACAGCCATCATTACCAGTTAGTGAGTTTGTCTGATCTAACAGTGTATTGATGTGGGTAAGCATAATGTCAGAACTAACCTATCAAACTTCAGATGTTTAGCAGGGCTATTTTAATGACAACTTTTGTGTGAACGTGTAAAGCTTTCTGTCAGTGCAGCAAATTAATTGCAGCTTTTCATTCACTCCTCACTGTCTGAATCATAACAGAGAGGGCAGTATAATCTATATTTAAAAGGAAATCCAACCCTAATAGCAAACTACTCTAAAAGAAACTAGAAAAATCAGACCAAAAAAAATTGAAAGCTGTAATCACTAAACATATGGGCACTTCAAATTGACTGAAATCGGTAATATCTCTGTGATGTACTGGCAGAAAATTTCCCCATTTGTTCCCAAAAATGACTAAATTTTCAATCTTCCAAATCTATGACTCTGAACTGTCTTTCCTTTCAGAATTTCTTTTAAAAATATGCGATCCACAATATATTTTGAGTAGTGCCCTTAGGGTAAAGGCACTTGGGAGAAAAACAGAAATTCATAATATTTTTGTACAACAATACCACAACAATGTCACAATCCAGTACCCATATTGCCAATTTGAGATTTGCATAGTTTTAGTGACCTCATATTTCAAGTACTTATGAGTTTCGTATTATTGGTCAGGTTTATTTCAAACTTTCACCTTCTGGCCCTCTTATTTCTGCTTTCATACAAATGAAATTATTACAAAGGTTGGATTGCCCTTTTGTCTCCCATGGAAGAAAAACACCATGAAAAGCTTTCTTTAGACCACATTGAAAGGTTGACATCCTATTGAGTTTATGTAACCCAAACAAAATTAATCATTTGAAAAATTTATGAGAATTTCTTTAGTAAAATATTTGTTTATCACAATCTGAGAGAGATCATTACGTCTTTGATGCTAGCACTCTTTATAAACATGTCCACACTATGAACTTGACGGACAAAGAAAGAGGACAAAATATACAGTTCCTCATTCTACCCTCAACAATTGCTGTGGTAGGCAAAGGAACATCCCTTCACTGCTATTATGTAAAATAAGTAGAACAGGTGAATATGCATGTGACACCTGTTCTACACATTTTTACATAATAGCAGTGAAGGATGTTCCTTTGTCTACCACAGCAATTGTTGAGGGTAGAATGTTCATAGTGCCAGCTATCCATGCATGGATTACATTCATTCTTATTTGTTTGCACGGATTAAACTAACAATGATTCTCACAAGCTGAATAGGCCTAGGAATGTGGAGATTACATAATCAAGGTAGTTCACACCCACGTACCCTTAGACCAGGGATATGAGAGTTTAAACACCTCCCTGCTTAGACTGGTTTGAACCACGGTGTGAACCAGACTCTCTCCAATGATGTAATCAGTTTCTCTATGGCTACATGGATTATTTATATCATTTGCTTCCCTTAGAAAATTAGAAAATATATTGAAATAATATCACATAGGTGATTAAAGCCCCTCTTAAAGCGGGACTGCACTACGTGTAGCTACCTGCGCCCTCTATATAGCAAACAATACCTAAGCGGTACCCGTTGGTCCCTCATGGTCCCCCTTTTCTAATGTTAGTTGAGAGCTGATTTGATGAGATAACCACCTGTCAGTGACCACGCAGGGAGGTCTTATCCCTCCTGGCCAAACTATTGCAGATGGGCTTTAAGTGTTGGGAGCCCAAAATTTGATGGCAAGAATTCGCTTAAATTGTATTACAATGTGAAAGAGGATGTCATTAAAGACACACTGACACTACTGCAATGATTTCCCCCAAAAATGTATTTAAAGACAAATTATGTATTCTGTTCTCAATATTTGTCTTCAAACACATTTTTGGGGGAAATCGTTGCAGCAGTGTGTCTTAAATGACATCCTCTTTCACATTATGACACAATTGAAGTAAAACTTTGCCATCAAATGTTTGGGGCTCCCAACACTTTAGAGGGGCTTTAAGATACATGAATACATACAGTACCTTTTTGACATGGTGTACTTGACTACTTCAAAATCATCTGAAAACATACCTCTACAAATCTCCATTATTTGTTAAGAAACTGAGGAACAGCACAAGGCACTATACAAATCCAATTATTATTATTGTTGTAATTACTGTAGTTCTTATGCCTTAGCTACTAAAGTTCTTTCTGTTCGACCTAGCTATGTTATTAACATTCAGGTATAAACTTCAAGTTTGCTACCAGTGTGCATCTTGACCTTGACCTAGACCTTGATGAGACGCCATCTCTTTTCCAAGCTGAACTGTGATGGGAGGTGCCGTGACAGCAGGTCATGTGACAGCAGGTCATGGGGCATCAGCAGTGGGAGTTGACCTCAACATATATGTTTAGGTCATTAGTTCACATGTCAAAGTATATAGAGGTCATTTCACATGATATCTGATATCATAATGAAGATATTATAGTCAAGAACATGCAGGAATGACTTTAATGTAGAACTATAGGTCTAATACATTAATGGTATCTACTTGGATCTAATTAATAGGGTATTTTTGATATGCCTGTGCTAATCTTTCTTATCCCACTTTGTTTTAGTTGAAGCAATTGTCAATAGATGAACTTCGTGAGAGATTAACATCACTGGACCCCCAGATGGAAGCAGAGATTGAGGAGCTGAGGAAACGATATCAAGAGAAGAGAAGACCAATCATTGAAGCTATGGAAGTCAAAAGGAAGAGAACACAACACTTTTAATGATCTATGTTATTCATCTCAAATGCTGTGTCATATTTGTTTGTTTCCTTTTTATTTTACAATCAAATGATGTATAAATAGATGGAGTCCCGACTGCTAGTTAACAAGCAACAGAGTTCAAACTTCAAAGGGTAAATAACTAAATCAATTACATTTTTGCTCTTCGATAAAAGATGTTCTAAGCTGGCAAATCGTACTGAAGCGATTAATTCAAATTTAAATTGATGATTCAATAGACATAACAAAGAAAACTGATATTCTTAAATGCAGACTAATGTAAAACCTGGCACTTGGATGTAAAGAACTAGGCTGGCCAGAAGATACATGAAAAGCTTTTTAAGCATTCAGAAATCGGCATGAATTTTGAATAATACGCTACGTTAAAGCAAAAACCACTTACTATAGTAGTTAGCAATAGTAGTTATGCAATAGTATTAGATCATATCCTTCCCAATACCGGTAGATGAAGACGAAGTCATCCATGAAAACTCTTGGGATATTTTCTAAGAGTTATCATGGATGACTTCATCTTCGTCTAGCCGTATTGTGAAGGACATGATCTAATACTATTGCATACCTACTATAGTGAGTATGGGCAATCAGGGTATTCTATCAGAATTAAACCTAACTTTTGCAGACCGAAATGTTATAAAAGAGAAAAGTCATTTGCACTGAATAGATAGGATGATAAAAAGGGACGTCATAAAAGAAGTGAGCAGATTACCCACTTAAAGAGTGAATATTGTTGTGGTTTACCAGTATTGTGAAGGACATACCAGCCAGTGTCATCAGATCTACTGAAAATCTCTTCATACTCAGTAATCATCTTCTGTCTCGGTGGCAAGATTGATGAGGTATTATATACCTCTCTTTAGTATGCTGTCAGTAATCCTTTATTTGGTTTATGTGTGAATGAATGGCAACTGCTCAGCAAATTATGAACAAAAATGAAATTATGAAAATGAAATGAAAGGTCATATGTGTACATTTACTGCTTTGTGTCTGAGCAAGGCTTAAGGGGATGATTTCAGTAATATGTGACTTTTCATTTGCTCCAGCCAAGTGTGTGTGTGTATTGTGTTTTTACAGACGTGTGTCAATCAGATATGATTATTTACGTCTGGGGACCGAGAAACACTTATGAGCTTATTGGGCAATTTTTCTGCTTGGTTGCCATTCATACCTCATAATGAGGTTTTATCATATATTCATATCACAGGTACTCAAATCCTTCCTTGACTCTTTTTTTTTAGTTGACAATGACTTGCATAAGTTAATACCATAATAATCAACTTATTTGATTGTGGACATCAATAGAAAGATGAGACAGATAAGATGAGAAGAACTTTAATGAATATTTAATGGAATGTGGTCATTGATGATAATCCATACAGGTGCTAATGTTTAACTAGGACCCAATAAGATCATTTCTCAAACTTGTTTTGTTCTTTATAAGCATTAGGATACTTTGAATTGGTTGGGACAATTTAAACAAGTTACATGTTGCAAAACAAGTCTTTAACCCGTTGACTTCTGACTTATCTAATTACCGTAGGCCTAATACAGGGACCACTCGGCTCCCGTATACAAAGGGTTCATAATTGGTGTTAGTCTTTGGGATTCCATTATGGCTTATAAACCTTTACATACTTGTCACTCTTCTTATTGCCATCATTTTTCACAAACTCTTCCCGATCCATTTCTCAGTTTTCCTGTTTGAAATCAGGCCAGATTTGCTATCAAAGAGTGTTTTTGAAGGAGTGATTGTTTAGGTTCTTGAGTGAATGGTTTGATCAACATTGTACCTTGATAGATGATATAAAGCAGGAAGTACAATCATGTGGCTAAGGTTGGAATGTTTGGATACTATATGTATATCCTTTGATAGAATGACCCAATCAATGTAGGCTATCCCCTTTATTAAAGATGATCTGACAGTAATTTAAGCAATTAATCTTTGTTGTTTTATTCAGAGATCTCAAAGTACCTCTCAACAGTCTAAACACTTCAACTTTTTTGTAATCTACAACACCTACTTTGATTACCGGTATATATACTTAATTATTATTTAAGAACTCAGCTTCTCCTTTCCTACTTCCCTTTCAAGCCTTATTTGGGTACATATATTTTTTATGTTCTAACGTAATAATCCTACCTTTTTATAATGAGGAAATATTTTGTTTGTTTTACGCTGTTTGTAATTAATTTCCAGCAAGTTCATGCACTTTTTTTATTGTAAAACCATTAGTAATTCAGCTCTTGAGCTGCAATGATGTTTATTGAATGAATGCCATTATTATAACATGCAAAATGTCACACCTATGATATCTCCAAACAATTTGTTTTTATTCCTATGGTTTTAGCATTTTATATATGATACTTTTTCATACAAGTGTGCATTATGATGGAGAAACAATGATCTACCGGTATGTTGTATACAATACAATTGCTTTTATATCTTGATTTGTTACAAAGGGGAATAGGTAGTAATAATACTATCAATGTGTTTTTTGCGAAGAAATAGTTGCATCCCTTCCTATGATGCCACAAAAGTCACAAATGTTTGAAAGAAATTAGCTTTCATGAGCATCATCTTTTTAATTACAGTGGTGATATCGTTTGGTTTGTATCCTACTCAATCCATGTCAAATGTTGGGAGGAAGTTTGTGGAAATGTTTTCTTTGTACCAGATGTATTTAATGTACAGACAAACTGTAAATATTTTAGAGAGAAAGAAATCATTATAGTCTTTACATGTAGAATTATTAGTGATTATGCAAGTCCAATGGTTTTGTCATGAGTAATAACCACCAACCTAAAAACCATTGACTTTATAATGATGTTCTTCCTCCAGATTTTAAAGCTTTTTGTGAGAATATTTTTACATATGATTATACAATTGCATTTTTGTTTTTTATTTTAAGATGACACACAAAGTTGCTTCAAGTCATGGATCTGGTTAAAGTGTACCTTATCTTGCAAGAACATGATTTGTGTACAGCCGGAATGTATAAAATAATCCTTAACAAAACTTATGCTGGTATTTTACAGGTTATCGGTTAAGAAGTATGAAGAAAATAAAATATATTTGAATAAAACCTAACATGTTGTACCTATTGGACTATGGTTCTGTGAGCACCCTATTCTACTGCAAGCAATCTTCTGGGACTTGTATTTTACCGCCATATTCTGAAATTGTTGTCTTTGGCCAATTGTTTCACCAATACTGTGCATTATCTCTAATACCATGTTGTTTTCTTTGTTTTTGTTTTCAATTCCTTTATCACTTTCAAATTCAAATTCAAATTCACTTTCCATAAGCTACTCTCTCTCTCTCTCTTCAGCCTGGTTGATGCACTGTATCTATCTATATGCATCAACCTCTGCATCTCATATCTTCATTTATTTTGTGCATACATGTATACATACTAATAATTGTTTCTTAGGAAACATAAATTGAAAAATCTATGTCGATTAAAGTGCAAATAGTATTTTAATCTTCCTATTTTTCTTGTAAATACATGTAGAGTAGATTCTTAATCATCGTGTCTTGAGTGTCTTATTGTTCAGTTCAGTTTCAGTAGAAGTTTTCTTTGAGTAGCTGTGTAATGTGCGTGTTTGTATATTTTAGTTTAGTGTTTATTTGGTTTCTTACTACTGCTACCCCCTCAATCAATCTGAGTGTATTACTACAAATACTGGATTTATTTGGAGGAAGTATTCACTTGCATTAATTTTCTACACTGTGCTATCCACCAACTTTGAGATCAGATTGGGATATATTATTATTGATGTGATCACATGTTTATCAATATCCTTACTGATAATTATTTTGCAGATTATTTTCTATCACTTGATATTTTGAATTTTGTTGATGATTCCCTGTTTTTGGTGTCATTGGTTTGTTTAGCAATTGAAATACTGGAACTTATTTAGACTCCATACATAGTTGGGAGTAAATTTGATTTCCCTATTTTCTGTTCAGAATGTGAATCATACTTTGTGCTGTAGGGCGAGTGAAACAACAAACAAATATATGTGAACAAAGAGTATTTTTGATACTAGCAAAGTGATGTTTGGTTTATGTAATGAACATTTTCCATTTTAGGCAATGATTGAGTTATTTGTATGATACAGTATAAGGCCCTCAGGCTTTATTTGTTGTAGAAACAGCCTTGTTTTTATAAGTCCTTTTTATGTAAAAATAATATCTCCTTTTGGTGAAAGCTCTCCCTCATCACAAGGACTGTTTTCGTCTAGCCCTCGATCTCCTTCAGTGCTCAACCTAAAGACCTTTCCATCCATCTTAAGCTCTCATTCTTTCTTTCATTTGTTCTCTTTCATTCTTCTCTTTCTCTCTTAATCCTGTCTTATCCCTTTGATTTATTCCCTGCAATGCTTTCATTCACTATAGATAAACCATCCCGGCCTTTCTGCTATTAAAGGCAGTTCCATGCATCAGAGCTCCTAGATACACCCATGCTTGCTGGGTTTCATTTCCTATGATTCCTGCCTGTCCTACAAGTAGTGAAGCATTTAAGAGAAAGCAAATTATCATCTCATGATGGTTAATAAAGATATTCAAGTAATAATTGATGATGATTTTAGTATCTGTCTTTTAAATGGTAACACATTTCCAAGGTGAATAATGTTAGTCCTCTATTATGCAGTAGTCTAATACTAATAGAGGATCACATGCCCTGTACTCTGACACTCACTTGTATGGTGCAAGCCTGTGCATACCGGTATATGAACATACAGTTAACAACTTAATTATTCCTACTCCTTGTGAATTTGTGTGTGTTTTTACGAAACTCAAGCATGAAAGGTGGAATTGAAGTAGGGCCTTTGTTGAATACTTTTAGATGTAAGTCTTAATATGTCACATACTCAAGAATCACAAATCAGGACAAATCAATGTTTCACATACTTCAAGAATTTCACACTTGGTTTAGCCGGGGTATGAATAATATGGTTGTTAACTGTATGTTCTTCCTACCTGAGTCTAGCAAGGCAACCCCCTAGTCTCTACTGGTGCTTACATCAGCATGGTGTAACAATCATATTACTATTGTCTTGGGGGTCACAGTCAGTGCCGGCTTTAATAATGTTACACAGTGTGAGTCCAAAAAAAAGTTTACACCAAGTCGATTTTTGCACTCTCGCAAACAATGCCTCATGTTCATTCAAGCGTGAACACATACCACACAAAAGTGATACCAAATGATTTGGGATAAAACACTCTTTCATAAGATGTATAATAATTTACTGTTCATAGATGATTTTTAAAATAATTAGCAATTTTCTAGGTGTAAACTTTTTTTTGACTCACACAGTATTTACATGAATGTGTGTAATACCTGTAGAAGCACAAACAGAACCTACCACTTGTCAAGAAATGAGTGAGAACATAATGCATGTTTTGACCTATGACTGTTTCATACTGTAGTTCCGCATGTTAAAACTTGGGGTACCCGCTGTAAAACTCAATTCCATGCTATGATATTGCTGTCTGGAATAAACATGGCATAGTATTGTGAATTCATAAAAAGAGGGGATACAAACCTCATTTCCCTTTGTCTTTAATTACTAATTTATGTGCAAAGGGGAAAATGAGAAGTAAGATATGCTGCAATCGGCTGTAGTTTTTGTAAGGGAATTAATTAGGGCTAGGTTTTATTTGTATATGATACAAAGTATAAAATGGACTGGCAAGCTATTACTTGTAGAGAGAGTAAGGTGTCAGTGATCACCTCTCATTAATCGGTGAAAGCAACTGCTTCTTGAACTGGGCTGTATGTTGTAAAGCTTCTGGTTTTTAAGACTATACTGCAAGTCATGCGGATAGATGAGCTTCATAGATGATGAAACAGATTTATTTAAATATCGGAGAAATAAAAGTACATTGAAAAAGGATTTTATACAAAGACTTTGTTTCTTCCTTGTTTTGTGTGGATGTATATGATGATTCTATCAACTCAAAGCTTAGCAATCTATCGTTCTATAGATTTTTGTGATTTATTGCACGGACAGGAGAAGAGAGAAATTATATTGTAAAAAATAAAAATAAAAATCGCTACTCTGAGTAACAAGTCGGCAACAGGTTGGATAGGATAGAAACCAACTCCCTCCGCAAGACGTGTATTTCCTGCATTAATGTAATTTAAATCAGTGGTGTTGGATCAATGGGTAGGGTGGGGGGGGGGGGCTGCGATTCAGCCGCAGCCCTCCCTTTAAACAAATGGAAATGGGTGAAAAAGAGAATAAAGTAAGATAAATCAGAAAAGAAAGAGAAAATAATGTATAAGAGAAGAAGATATAGGGTGGAGGAAAGAGAGATAGAGAACGAAAAAGGGAAGAACAGGGAACTTAAATTTACACATACAGATTACATTTCTGATGAGTCGGCTCAGATTGCAAACAAATGTACAATTAATGCCGGTACTAAAAGAAAGTTCTATAAAATTGTCTTTTAATTATACGTTGGTGATATTTCTGCAGAATTTTGAATTAAAATTTACATCACAAACTACCCATTAATGGTAATAGTCGGTCAGAGCTGTCAACCATTAATTTTTTTCCGGAATTATTCTGTTTTTTCCTCAAAATTACGGCAGTAGGCCTACGTTTTTTCTTCCCAAAATCTGTCTTTTTTTTTAAATCTTTTTTTTGGTCTTTTTTTTTTTACATACCGCACGTCAAACATTTGCCCTAAAAAGTTGATTTGATCACAAATTCAATAGAAAACTAAGTTTAAAACATACTTGAAGAGAAAAATATTCTCAAAAAGAATAAAACGCCTAAAAATACCAAAATAACAAAAAAAAATACCTACTTGTAAATAAACTATAGTTCCTAATATGGAAAAAATAGCATGAGGAATGGACATTTCTGCATTGGAAGTGTTACCGGCGTGGTTGTAAGTTTCGTTTTAATGAATTCCTTTTTTTTCGCCATCATGGTTCCCTTTTTTGGTCGCACAAGGTTGGCAGCTCTGCTCAGTGTTCATTTTAGTCTTCAAGATGAAATGTATTCTTTCCTTGTGCATCTACATGAAGGTGGGCTAAGGTCAAAATAATGATTTTCCTTCACTTTGCTGTGAAAGCTACATCTAGAGAACATTGAGATATTGGCCTCGGATTTGTCAAGACTACAGACATGACATTTGCTCTTGACACGCAATGGTTGGGAATGAAGTTGACAATAGACACCTGCAGTGAGATACCTGCATGCTCTTAGGCGGGTTGTCCTTCAATTCTACAAATAAAAAAACTTTTACAGGCATACTTTGTTAAAATATATTTAGTTTTCAGGGCAGGGTTGAAATATAGCACCTGTGTGATCTCAACTTGGTCTCAGGCCAGAGCAGTTTCAGGAATGGCTGTAACAAGTTTAACTGTGCCCCTCAAAGCAAGCAATATTTGTATAGAAGTATTAGTACATGTAGTAGTAGTAGTAGTAGTAGAAGTAGTAGTCATGGAAGTAGCAGTAGTAGTATAAAGTAGTACGGTAGTAGCAGTAGTAGTGGTACGTAGTATATAGTAGTAGTAGTAGTACAAAGTAGTAGTAGTAGTGGTATATAGTATTGGTATTGCTTATTTTACAGATGCAATTTACACCAGTTTAGTAAAAAAGCCACACTAGTTGAAGTTACACCTGATATGTTGAAAACAATCCATCCCTGATATATACATACCTTGTGATATCTGACTTAGAGCTCTCACCCCCATCCTACATATTTGTATTCCTCCATCCCCCTTTTTCTTCTTTTCCATCTCTCTTCTTTCTCTTCTTTTTCTTTCTTACAATCTTGTTCTTTTTTTCTTAATCTTTCTTTTAACTCTCCATCTCTCTCTATTTCTCACACACTTGGTCACTTCCTTAATTACAGCCACGTGCTACCTTATCATCCTTTCATTTCTTTGAAATTATATTAAAACTTAATCCTGAATCATTTCTTAGAGAAACAAGTTTTTGTCATCCAAAAATAGACAGCATCTCGTACTTAATACAAAGGAAATTTGAAGGCATACATTTTATGAAAAAATGCTGGTGACTTTATTATAACGTATGGCAGACATCTTTAAGAAAGGGATAAAAACCAAAAAAGACAAGTGAATAAAGTGATATTAATATAAACACTTAACAAGGCTCATAGCAGAAATGCTTACAAGTGTGTTTCAAAGTGTCATCTTGGTTATTAAAGCTAGATTTTTCTTTGTAAGTTTTATCATCATAAAAGGTCTTTTCTTTCTTAAAATTTCTTTATTTAAAATGAAGAAAAAATATCCAAATCTTCCTAAAAACTTCACACAAGTAAAAATGATTAGAGGTTGATTTCATGCAAATTGTTTTTTCGCTGACACAAGTAATTGCAGATATTAAAAACAATTCACAGCATTTCAGTTACTTTGGTCCACAAACAAACAAGAAAATACTTCACTGACATTAAAAGGTGAGTGGATTCATTTTCAGTCTTTCTACCAAGGGTAAAATTTCAACTACCTGTTGATTGATTTTTTTAATTCAAAATTTCATGTACTTTTGTGAAGTTTTCTAGTTGCTAGTATGCCAAACAACCCATGAATTGTTACACTACTATACTATTGTTACAATACTTTCCCCACAAAACACAGGTATAATTAAAATGGACTCTTTCTTATAAAAGTTTCGTTTGTGTAGACTCGTTGCTCAAACTTATTGACATAGATGGTAAGTTCATAGATGGGTCAGTTTCAGTCATTTAAAACTTGTATTTTATTAAAGATTTAATCGATTGTGGCTTAATTGACTTGATAAACAAAGAATTAGAATGACACAAGAGAAGCCCTTCTTGATTCAGGTTTCAGGGTCGCATAAATCGGTGCATAGTTCATGATGTTCATACATAAATTACAAATGACACACATTTTTTGTATACATGTAGTTCAACTAAATCAGTTAAAAATATTGACATGAAGTTCAGCTAGAATATCAGTCTGCTAGCCTGCCTGCCTGATAAACTGGATAAGTATTTTGAGTAGAATGCTTGACTTCAGGAAAAGGTTCTACAAACGTATGAACATGCTATATACTAAAGGTATAAATAGAGTTTGAATATTGACTTTGAATAAATGTCTTTGAGAGTAACTGATTCAAGCAGGTAGATTTTGCAATTGCGCATATTGCTATATGAATAAAAAAGAAATGATGATCAGATAAAATTAGCAATACTACATATCTGTATGTGTAGAACTTTGTTCTAAAGTCGTTTAATAATATACATTAATTTCTACCACCAGTACAATAATAAAAGAAAGCAAGCTTACAAGCATATATACAGTCTTGCATCAGCTAATACTCATGGTATTATGCTTCAGCATCTAAAATGACTCTGTTAAATATCTTAACGTACATGGAAAACCCGCTATGTAACTTAGACACTTACTCAAGTATTGAATAAAGAAAATGCTACACAATTCTTTGTACAATTTTCATACATGTAGCGCATTTAAAACCAATTAATTGGACCAAAAAAAAAAATGTTATTTACTTTTTAGTCACTCTTTACCAATCCACATTACTTATACATGATACGTGAACAAGATACCAATAGCTTGACAGAAACAACATGTGTAAAAATGAATATATTTCACAAGTTTTCACATCGCTTTCATACTCTCATGATTTGATTTGTACCGGTAAGTCTTGGACATGTTTCGCATTAACTCTGAAAGATGGAGCTTACATCTGTGTGGTGTCGTGAAACAAATAGCTTTTCATTTATTTTTTTCATTTGTTTCTTTTATAACTCCTGAAACAACTAAACTACTGGAAAATTTGGATAGAAGAATGTCAAATGTGAGACAAGATTGTTCAATTTTATTTGTTTTCCTTTCAATTTCTCAGAGAATGTTCTCCCAGACCAACCAACATGTACATGTACACCAACTCTTACAAACTTTCATTCATCCAATACAAAATAAGGTGATTCATATAACCAAGCTAACAAACTATCATACTTCACTGGCAGTCAAATCTATCTATATGTTGTATAAAAATGAGAGTGCAATATTTCATTGGGAGCTAACACTTATATGCAACGCCATGTGTACCTTAGCAGCACATGGTGTCCATTCAGAGGTACAACTCCATTTTTCATTCTTAATATCTTGATTTTTCTTATAAAAACATCCAACATACTGATATGCGATCAAAACAACATGATTAGCATGATGATAAGGAGTTTTTGTTTTGATGTTGTTGTAACTAAGAGGAAACATCCCCAAACAGGATCCACATTGACAGATACTAGATCAAGCTAGTCTAGGTACACCAATTTATCTACTTCATTTATACACATACACATTTACGTTCTTGGTGATTTTTCCATGGAGGCACGTTTCATAGTAATAATTAAAGAATAGAAACAGGAAAGAGTGAAAATTCACTACTTTTTTTCTTGTCTGTAATAGCTTACTTTGGGAAAGAAGTAGGTATCTTTCATACTTATTTTTTGATACGTTGGAAAATAGTTATTTCTAAACCTGATTTCACATATAAGAAAGCTAAGATATATTATGTGATGCATATACTGATTAAAGAATGAGTAGACCAATGTGGAATGAATGAATGTCTGAATGAAAGAATACCATTTCTCTACTTGATGACTATACTCAGAACATTCCATTTAATCTTCTTCAAAATGAAGTATGCATGGAAGATAAAAGTCACTCTTAAGTACACAATTGCCTATTTTCAAGGTAAAATAAAACTAAATGAAGTACACAGAAAAAAGACAAAGGAGGGAGAAAAAAAAATTAAAGGCTAGACATTGTGCAAAGATACATCATAAAAGTGCAAAAATTCGTAGAAAATATACCATTCAACTTATACGATCCATTAATAAAACGAAACGTTTCCCACTTTTATTTGATTTTTCTGTTCTGAGATGCTGAAGAATTGATAAATAGAAAGAATAAAAACATGTATTTTTCTTCCCATAGTTAAGATTAAAAGCGCAATATTAAAAATTAAAAGAAGATATCTTCTCCTCATTTACAATGCTACACCCTGAGACCTAAAGCACTGACAAAATATTTTTCAATGTTCCTTTTCGTTAATGAATAAATAAAAAATAACTTCTCTTTTCTTTCAAATAAATGAGAAAAAAAATTGCATATAATTTGGTGTTTGAGGCCAGCCAGCCCATGATAGAATGGTTTGTGCCTGCAGGCCTACATCATGTTTCATTTGTCCAAATCTGATCCAATCAATGTTATATTAGTTGGAGAATAAACCTGAGCAACATCCCTTGCCCTACTATCTCCCAAAACAAAGATACGCAAATAAAATAAAAGTCTCTGCAAAGAAAATGAAAGGGTTTTATGCGTAGAACTCTTTGGTGTCTTTCCAGTATGCTGTAGGATCCTTGACTTTGTGTGGTTCATCCAAAGAATAACTGCCTTCATCCTTCTTCTTGATACGGTAGATGACAAACAGGAAGAGAAGAACAACCGTCAGCAGAATCAGAACCACTGCACCAACCATACCTGCAAACAACAAAAACATCCAGTATTATTCATTATTATTCATCATGTACGTAAAATATCCATCATCATTCATTAATATATCATCCTGCACATAATATAAAGTAATTTACAGATTGATAGTACTCTATACATGCACACATATGATCAATTACAGATGGACAAACAAATTGGACAAACAACATGTATATAGGCAAGTAATAAATGTATGTATGTCAAACTTTGAAGGGAATAAATTAATTGTAAAACCATTTCATAGGAGACAATTGAAATATGAAACTCTAGTAGATACATAGTATGTGAGAAAGTACTCTTAGAAAGTATACTAAGTTCACGTAGAAACAAGATAAAACCAATTAGCATAAGGATGTTATGAAAGCATTATGTTTTAATTACATACTTAAGGAATAACCTAATCAGTAATACCTGGGGAATTCATTAGTTTCTTTCCTTAATTTTGGACCATGCAAGAGTTCATATATTAATATTGTGTTTGTAATTGTGGTTATCACTGAAATATTGTCTTTGATGTTATTACAACTATATCCGACTTCTTTGGATATATTTGCATTTTAAATAAACGACCATCAAAACTTGTCTAGACGATCCAAGGAAAAATGGCCACTATAGACAAGTGGCCTTTGCTTACAATGTAATATCTTCTACATGTTTCTTGGATGGCTCTTTACCTGTGTTGATAAACCTACAGATCACAGCTCAATACAGCTCAGGACACCTGGGGGGTGTTTCACAAAGATCCTTAGTCGAACTAAACTCTAAGTTGGACTTAAATATTAAGGAGAGCCATTTGAAGCCATAATTTGAAATATATTCAAAAGCACAAATTAAAGTATTTTAGACTATTCATAAATTCCACATCAAGAACATGAAATCTCCCATGATAATAGAAAATATGAATGATTTGAATCAACATTTTATGCCTTTTAAAATAACTTTTACAAATATTTTCAGGGATGCTAATGGCAATCCATAATTTTTAAGTCTAACTTAGAGATAAGTTCAACTTAGGATCTTTGTGAAACACCCCCCAGGATAGGTTAGGTTGGGATGTATGTATGTGTTGGGCTACTAACCTGCTAAGATAGCTGGATTCTCAAAGATCATCTTGAAGAAGTTCTGTGGCTCTTCATTAACATCATTGGGTCCACCATTTAGGGCATCATTATCATTCTTATGCCGGACCTCATTCTCCTCATCGTACGTCCCTGCAATGTTATTTGAAATAGTGGACTGGTCCTTTCCAACATTCTCTTGTATATTGTTGTTTATGGTGGTTAGTCTCTGTGAAGAGAAGAAAAGAAGAACATTCACAATCAAGGCTTTGAAATAAAAGTTTTAAATAGAAAGCAAGTTACAACAAACATGCAATTTGTTGTGCTTTATCTCTATGTGTACCATCTAGTATTTGTTTAACATACAATTTATGCTTTTATTCTCTGTATGCACCATTATAGAGGGATAGCACTTGGATTTCAAAACTGACTATTATATTTATCAATTTATCAAGCTGCTACTGACATTTAACCCTAGAAAGTCACAATGAACCAATCAAAATAGTTGGCTTAAAAACAACATGACATTGTTATATAATGTATATAGTTGAGCCTAATACAACCAAATATGCTAATTCTGATTTTCATGAATACTCAAGTATCAAAAGTCAGTCTGTACAAGTTTGTAGAGTTAGTGATTAGTAGCTGCAAAGAAATATAAAAGTATAATTATACTCTGTTTTTTTATGGCGCATATTACTTGCATATACATGTGTTTCTCACTGTCTCTATGCGCTTCCATACTGCTTTGGATAATTGCCCTAGCAAATATGCAAATTGTAGTAAGCAATTTTTAGTAGTAAGGTTTGTGACACAGAAATTACTTACCGTTGTGGGAGAGAAGGACACATCTGGATCTACAAGATTATCTGAAAAGAAAATAAGAAAAAAGGAAAAGCATTTTAGAGGTGAATTCCATCGATAAGTATTTTGTAATTGAATTTCAATCATCATTTGTTTATATTTGTATATCAGTGATTGATTTAATATCACCACTTCCTAGTGTGCTCACTTCCCACGGCCCACTCATATTAAATCTTTTTTCTTCATTTATGTTGGATGATGATAATATTTATGAACCTTATATAATATTTTCAGTTCCTCTGTGTCGTCATACATGTTCAGAACGTCTATTATGCGAAACCAGTGAGGAAATGTGAAATAAGTTGGCCTATTGTTATCTTCATGGCTTCCATATTCACAGGTCAGTAAGTTCATAGAATAGAATTAAACTGGAAGAGTGGATATATTCAGACTCTTTTTACTCCCCTCAACGGACCCTTACTGTTCCTATGGTACCTTTGGCAGTGTATAAAGATCTGAGCTATACAAAAGAGGAGATTCATTATGTCTACTCTACATGTAGTCTTTAGGATCTACAAGCAGAATAGCAAATGAAATACATCGGTACCATGCACCAGTATTCCCTCCCATACCCTACAGGGGTAGCAGTTTTTTTGAACGATTTTTTGCACAATTTTGTATTTGTTATTAGGTTTAACTTAATCCCACTGTTTTCACACTTGAATTCAAATGCCTGTAATTGTGCTAGTACAGCAAAAAAAAGTTGTCTCTGAAAATAACAGGAAAAGCTGTAGCAGCGACAACCCCTCCCCCTTATTTTTTTTAATTATAGAAGTTGACTTTAGTTTTGGATGTAAAGTTGTAAACATGTATGGAGTCTAATCTTGGTTTGAACCAATGTTGTGAATGTACCATGCAGGCCTAGGAAATGACTGACACTCCCACCCCCTCTCCGCCTCTTGGACCACACCTTCCTCTCTCATTCTAAAAGTAGAAGCACAAGTGACCTTTAACTTCAAATGTCACTCACTTTCCTGCTACAATGTCATGCATAAGAGCAACTGATAATGGACTTCTAGTGAGGAACAGATTTCATGAGATTGTTTTAATCAGTTCAATTTAGCAGGGTGACAGACATAAATATCCTGTACGCTTGCCCTACCCTTCAACTTATGTACAGGTACAGTTATGCACAGTAATATCTGTTGTGTCAAATCACAACTTCCATTCAAAAACTGCTGAATGGCTCTCTGTATTGTTAAGAAAAAAATTCAAATCTTTCAAAGTACAAAAATCTCCAAAGTTTGCTCTGGGAAATGCAAAGTTTCTGCAAACATACTAAAGCACAAAGATACTATAAAAGCACAAGCAACACTTCACGGTTCAATGATGTAATATACTACATCCCCTGTGGCAATATCTCTGCTAACACTAGACTTATGCCCCCAATAGATAAAGTATAATTTTGAAAAAATGCTGCATTGCTAATGTACACAACTTTACATTCCTAGTTTAAATTTCTTCAATTTCAATTGAAATGGAGCCTGAAAGACTATAACTTTCATCACACTGTCTTATCTGAAAAACCAATTCCATTTCCTTCCTCAACCTGTATACAAATCAACGACTGTACAACAAACTTGACCTCAACTCAGTATTCATTACTCATAGTCAGGACTGAGCTATTCTACAAAGACAGTCAGCGTTTGAAGGGAAGGGGGGCTCATGAGGGCACCACCTCCCCCCCCCCCCCTCTCACCCAAGCAAAGCCCTACCTGCTATACCTTCAGAACAACACATAACAATTTTGCATGCAATTCAGGGCATTCAGGCTGTTTAAAACACGCATATGAAGTAATGCTTATATTGTAGCGAGTTCTAAACTTCGCGCTTGCTGTTTTTAGCGCGAAAATTAATGTACCCCGAATATTTCTACTTTTACAGTACTCTTTTAAAAAATAATTTTAAATATAGATTATCAAAATTTGTTCACCGAGTGGCCTTTATCTAAAATTTTCTGCACTCTATCTTGAGGTAGTTGAGAAGATGTATAGAGGTAGGTAGGCCTATACTTACTACCTGTGCCTGATCCCTCCACCAGATCTTCATCATCTGTAGTAGGACCCACCACACCATTAGGTCCATCTCCACTCAACATCTCAATATCAGCTGGCATATCAGGACTAACTTCCGCCGCTTCATCAATGTAGATCTCATCATTCTGCAACATCAAGATTTTAAAAAAATGAACGATTGATCAGACATTTGAGATATTGTGTTTACACAAAACATAGCATTAGACATCAAGTAATACACAAATCATCATATTAAACAGAATTGATAATTCAGAGAAAAATGTATGAAACACTTGTTAGTTGTTAATATTTTTAGTCATGGAAGCTTGTTTTATATGCCATAGAAAAACAAATCCAGCAAGTTTTTTTAGTTTGCTACATACAGTGTACTTCTTCTTGTAATTTTGTTAGGTTGTTGATAACAACTTATATTTTGCATACTAGTAATAAATAAATGAAATGTATAAGGCAGCTTCACTCAAATTGGATTTCTATTACTTGTGCAAGCGAATTATAATGACAAACAGTAGGGAAGTGGCTTTTAATTGTCATCTGTTAAAGGTAAAGACCAGTATTGGAAAAGCCCCAATTTCAAAAAATGAAATGGAAGCTCTTATTACCAATCATGTGAAAGAATATGTTTTGAATATTACATGACGATAACAATTTTGACGGGAAACCGCCTACTAATTGATATATTTGGTAAATTAGTATATCTCTTGCCTGTTGAGAGATACAAATGCATGTGTCGCGCATGTGTGTGTAGTCCCATATACATCTATCTGTGTACAGTGCTTCTAACTTTATGAAGACTTGGCCAAATTTCTAATAATTTTGATGATTCCAGAACCTTGCAGTACATCTATGCTAGATGATCAACCTTTTCTGATCGATTTCACAACGTTTCTTTCACTATGCAATTGCATGACCATAACTGGTCTTTAGCTTTAACAAAATTTTGCAATCTAGACACATTCATGCAGTTTTTGTTGTAGTCGATTTCCAATTAGCATCTTGTATGAGATTGCTATACAAGACTGTCTGGTGAGACAATGTATCATAGAGGTCTTTGTATTTCTTGACTTCTACTTCATTAACATGTGACTGTGTCTAGATAGTGTTAGTTAAACTGGCTCACGTAAGACTATCAAGTCTTCTTGAAAATATTAACAAATCTTTCTCTCTCTCTCTCTCTCTCACTCTCTCTCTCATCCCATGATACTCATCATCCTATATCCTCCTTATTTGACTTGCCCTGTCGCAAGTCATCATCTATGCTCAAAACATTGATGACCTGTTTTTCTCTCTCAGACACTATTAACTTTCAAGTCTACAAACAGGAAATCTTTAATACAGTTTTTCAGACAAACATGTTGCAATCTCATCCTTAGAGCTCTACTTTCAGCTCTTACATACAGCTACCGCATGCAAAGACTATACCCACACAATTACTCATATGACAGCATACATGTGTACAGAGATACAACTTTATCAAACATGACATTTTAGAATAATTTGTTTACTGCCCACAAGAGGTACAAGAGCCAGCTAACAAATTTTAGGAAAAATATTGATATCCATTCCTCTGATCCATGTTCTTCGTCTTAATAACAAATAAATGTTTTTCACTTTGTGAATGTCCATCATTATACTTTTTCCTCAGAAGATACAGTAATAAGTAATAGTCATCAATTCAGAAGAAGAAAACAAATCAGTTTGAGAATTGGGACAGAGAACAAGGATTCCTAATAAGGCACAGATTGTGAAGATATGTGAGAAGTGTAACAGGAACCATGGATCTATGGAGTAGTCCATGCAGCCAGCCTGTTACAGGAACTTATGGGTAGCTATGGCTCAGGGTCACAAGGTCAAATCAAAGCCTGATGATCATCATCCTATATCAATATCAAATCATAGACTGACTTCATATTTTACATTAAGTCCTCCACAGACCATTAGAATTAAAGTTGTGTCAAACTGTAGCTTACAATTTACATGTGTTTGGCCTACAAAGAGGTGCATGTGATTAACCATTTGATCTGAATATATTTCTTAGTACTTATGAACCAACTTGCTTCTTGATAACAAAACACTTTTGTTTCTTCAATCATCTAATAAATATTCATAAATAAGAACCTTCAATATTCTCCTATAACATGGCATTCCTAGGCCATTCCTAGGGCCTTCCTAGTCCATTCCTAGTCCATTCCTAGTCCATTCCTAGTCCATTTCTAGGGCATTCCTAGTCTATTTCTAGGGCATTCCTACATGTAAGACATTCCTAGAGCCTTCCTAGGCCATTCCTAGTCCATTCCTAATCGATTCCTAGTCCATTTCTAGGGCATTCCTAGTCCATTCCTAGTCCATTCCTAGTCCATTTCTAGAGCAGTCCTAGTCTATTTCTAGGGCATTCCTAGAACATTTGTAACTAAGTACTCATATCCACTCTCTAGAAATTTCACAAACTAACAATTTTTCATTCTCTTTTAAAATGTACACACAGTTTGTTACTATGTGTGTGGATTACTGTCACTATGAATTGCATTGACTTGTCATCATTAGAAACTGTTCCTAAGTTGTAGACAGTAGCCGCTGCCGCTTTCTAATCCATATCACATATCGGTTGTGTATCAGGTTTAATGCCAAGAAATGTAAAAATATACATATCAACAGTAGTCACTCATAGTGCTTACTCATGGTCTACAGTGAGTGTTGATCAAAATAGCAAAGTTGGTTTCTTTACCAATCAAGAGCATATTCAGACTTCATAGTAATCCCTTATTGGGAAAATTTGGTATTTCATAAAAAATGTTCAAAGAAAAATAAAAAATGGCATTTTTTTTTCCTACATTACTTTGTTCAGTGTTCAGTTACTATTTTAGTACTAAAGAAAACCTTCTAAAAAAAATTAATATAATTCAGCGATTGTAAATTAATCATGAAACCAACTCGGTTGTCGATTGTTTATAAGAAAGTTTTTCAACATGGCTTTATGTCACTACTTCAAAACTTGGAGGAATCACTCACACATAAACAACTGTCAGCGTTTATTTATCAGCTGAACAAGTTTTTATTAACTTTTAGTGATATCTTTCTACGGCACCAAGACTGTCGACACACCTGCATCATACATACATACATGTAACTTATCTCATCTGATATTGACGTGTAGAGGTTTATTAGACATCTGTCCTAATTCTCACTGCTATTTTTGGCTCTGATACACACTCATACCAATGATACTCACACAATATAATATCCTGAGTGAAAACTTCATGAGCTATACACATGATACATGTAACAAATGAAAAGCATTTATCCCACCTGATTTTTTTAGTAATAAATTGGCAAAAGTAACATTGGAGTTACATTACTCATATGTCCTACGACATATAAAAGTACATCTATTCAGTAGGATATATTCACATACATGTTTGTTAACTTCAAAAAACATAAAGGCACATTAGACCAATGTAACAAACAAATATCACTTTTGAATCAGTGTTATTTTATTCTAACTTTCATGTCGGGATGAGTAAACTCAACTTCAAACTGTAACTGCATGAGTCTGAAAGTATACAGTAATATTTATATTATACATGTGAAGTATATTGAGCATATGATGTATATAGTGCATTGAGCAATAGGAATGTTTGCTACTGTGTAAGGATTGTCTGTGGATATGCTTTCCA
Source organism: Strongylocentrotus droebachiensis (assembly GCA_035222895.1). Taxonomy (NCBI): domain Eukaryota; kingdom Metazoa; phylum Echinodermata; class Echinoidea; order Camarodonta; family Strongylocentrotidae; genus Strongylocentrotus; species Strongylocentrotus droebachiensis. The sequence continues at coordinate 44,040 of JAVYIG010009027.1, forward strand.
TCAGAGATAACGACTTCTGTACATGGAAATTGAATTAGCCTGACATACGTCACAGCATACCACACTTTAGGTAGGTGGAATAGAGAGTAGTCCAAAATGCATTGGCCAATATTCTTGCAGGGATGTTTAGTTTTCAACTGGGCCATAAAATGTAACTTAATCAGCAAGATTGAATATACATATATCTTACATCACATTCAATGCCATTCTATAATTAGGAGAGAATATTAATAAATGGGTTTATATGTATGATTGCTCTTTTGAAGAAAGTGAAAATGTGAAAAACTTTAGAGTTTTGATTAATGAGAAAACCTGACAACTTCTTTACACAAGAGTATCAAATGAAGAAGAAAAAAGTTCATACTATACATGTAACACCATTTGAAACAAACTCAACATTTTTTTTGCCTGTATACAATTTATATAGCCTCTGGTTCTCTTTCTGTTTCCGATATAAGAACATACATGTACACAGATACTGAGATAGACTAAATTCAATCAACTGGATGGCAGTGTATGGCTCCTCTGTTAGTCATATTGGTAAGTGGCTACATCCCACATGCTATGCACCATGTGCACAGTTTTTAAATTCATATTATAGAAACAAAATATACTATTCTGATAGAAGACTGCCGAATTGAATATTGAAAACATGTTTCAAATTAATACAAATGTTGATATTTCAATCAAGGACTACAGAGTACTTTATCGATAAAAATTCACCTATTATATTTCGGCCTACTTGTTAAAACATGATTTTCAATGGAAGCGATGAACTTAAAATTACTTCCATCCTGAAGTTCCAAATTAAATTCACTCTCTTAAAAAACTATTCACCCTCTGTGCAGGGCACACAATGACAATATAATTCCTTTGGGATATACATGTACAGTGTACCATGTACCCAACGAGACTACTCAATCATACTCCCATATAATTCAAAACAAAAGGTTCGAGGAGCAAAGACTATGGCATCAACAAAATATTTTCAGCCAAAGAAACAGATGATTATTAGTTTATACCAATGCCGAAAATAACACTCCTCTCTCGCCAAAGGCTAACTTGATGAAATATGACATGTACCGATATACATATGATGTGGATCTGTTGCGTATTAGCATTTGGCATTAGCCTATCGTAGCACTACACATTGAATTTCATTAGACCGAACGCTTTCTCTCTTTACACTGCTGTACTGGAATATTTGCCTACATGTACATGTATTGTAAAATGAAAGCCTGTAAAGTACAGCAGCATGACCTTCTAGATAATGGATGTCTATTGTCAAAGGGAGAATATAAAGCCTTACATAATTTTGGACAGACTGAACACTAGAGGAATAAATGTACACTGACGGCAAATTTAATTTCTTATTACAATTAAAATTAAAAAACAAATTAGAATGTGTTTTAAAATTTTCATCTCATCTCATCTCATCTCTAGACAATGGTCTAAAATGCAACTTTGACATCATTATTTTGAATGGTTACTTCTCACATGGGATGCCTTAATATCGCTGCATACAATACCTCGGCGCACGATGTTCCAAAATCAAAATACACTAAAAGCCTACGTGTAATTCATCAAAACAATACACAAAAAGAATGTAATTACTTCTCCCCCAAAAAAGGTAGGCGTACCTTATCATATATATATATATATATAGAATTTGGATTTGTGTGTTCACATGTATATTTGACTGGACAGTAATAATTCTAATTAAATGCCTTGGCAACAAGTAATCACATCATAATTACATAATTGCAGTCCTTAAAGCCTCATGGTGTCATCTGTAATCTCTTTACATCCTCACTCACAGCTGGCATACAATCATCATTCCCAAATGACGTTTATCTCCAGATTAATTAGCTCATTTCCCCCTCCCGGAATAAACATTCTCTTCCCACAAAGAGTAGAACTATATACTGTATATCTACATGTACATGTATATGAATGTTACACTTTGTACCAAATTCATATTGCTCTAGTGAACTCTAAACCATAAACTTTATCATTAGCAAAATCAATTTTGTATTATTTTTTGTTTTTTGTTTCACAATACATGTAGATTCATATTTGTTTTATGGGGGTTTCGACTGTGTCTTGCATACTTAATGTGGATATAACAATCTAAAAATAAGCCTTGTACATTATCCATAGCAGGTCTGCACAGACTCTGCAAAGTGTGTGAAAAGCAAGAAAATTTCACTGAATAAAAGGATTAAAATCATATTTTTATGGATAACAAATATAGACTTTGCACCTTAGCTCTTACACTTGACTGCTCAAGTACAATACAAAATCTTGGGAGAGAAAAATGGTTTCCGGTATGGTGAGAAAGGAATTCTTTTCAGAGTACCTTTCAAAAGTTTACACCTAGAATTAAATGACATTTTGCTTGTACTATCCTTCTTTCAGAAGCACTGTACACGGTTGTGTACGAATGTAAACATTAGTTTCTATTGATTTTATCCCTCTTAAATAAATGAAATTAGAAACAATTTTTTTTAAAATCAATTTAAAACAAATGTACATGAAAATAAACTAAATATATACATGTAGGAAGCATAAACTTTTATCTCACATGAATCAGGGGCACATCTTAGAATACAGCATGCTGTAGGAATAGATCAATTGTATCTGTCAAATTTGCCTTCTACACATGTATGCCTTTGCCAAGTGAACCTTCTAAAATGAATTGAATACCATAGCAACAGCTACATTTCCATAAACACTCAGCATAGTAGAAAAGCTGAGTTCTTGTTCAACAATATTTAACAGTATAAAGCATGAATTAATACCAAGAGCTATAAGTATTATCACATCTTCTCAAATAAATAAAAAGTACCCATAGTTATCACATACTTTTTCAGATCCAGACTTCAATTTTTTTGTGAATATTGCAAGTGCCAATTATTTTTCGCTTCTTTCGGCACTGACATGATTCCGCAGCAGACAGTATAGACTGTACAGCAACCACTAAGTTCTAGTAATTCGCTTTCACTCTGCTAATAATCAGTGATATTGTCCCGCATTTGGGAAATGTACATGGAGTTTGAGAAAATAACTAGTTTTGTTTTGGGATTTATCAAATATTTTCTAATCACACTTGCAAAGTACCTTGTCTTTATGATCATGTTATTCATGCAAATCAGAATTTAAAAAAATATTTTCCAGATTTTGAGGGTGTGAAAACATCGTAGTTGTCATGCAGTAGACTGTAGAGGGCAGTATGCAGCAGAGAGAGGAAAAAAGCGCGGGCCTGAGATCACGTGATATTCACGTGCCTATTACATGATTTTTTTTTCCCTCTCTGCGATGCGAGCTGCCGTATTCTGTCTGTAGCTAGCCTACTGCGCTGCATGCATGACAACTACGTCTCATTTCAAAATGATGGCTAGCTGAACTCGATATCGAGTACGTAGCTCATGAAATATCATTATTTCTGTAAGATATTATGAATATCTATAGTATTATTTGTCAAAGCAAATAACTATTTTACAGTAATTTTGTTGAATTGGAGTCCCTCAAAGTCTTACGTGATGTTTTTTAATTGGTTCAATGCTTATTGTTCCGATCAGGTCGAATGACGGTGCAGGGATGTAAACATGCATATCAAGCTTGACTCGTAACTTCTGATTGCCGTTATACACGTATTTTTAGAACGAACGAAAGGCACTTCGATGTTATTTCAAGAGCTTTAATTTATTTTCCTTCATCAAACTATCAAGGGTAAACCATTATATTGTGGATATATTTTGACAATTTAATTAATGCCTTTAGTATTACGATTTAATTGCAATAGTCTGATCAACATTTTAGTCTTCTGTGTGGCACTTTCTTGCTCTGTCTTCAGTGGGTCATCGATCTATTTCCACTTCCGTTTCTGAACGCACTCGATCGGTACCACGAAGCGTGATTCCTTTCTTGCAGCCTCAATTTTAGAGCGATAAAAACACCTACCGTCAACTGAAACAATATCCATTTATTTCTAAAGCATATTTATTTGATTACATTGAAATATAAGTTTGTGAATTGCATATTTTTAGTTCTATATTTCAAAATATCAGTGTGAAATTTAATTTTGAAAAACCCGAAACCCGAAAACCAAAAACCGGGTTTCAGCTCGACGGTCGGGGCCCGGGCGGGGACCTGTTTCGACTCAGGCCTAGTTGGTACAAAGCATAACCTGGGTTTAAACAATTAATAAAATGTTGGTGTTGAAGGTATGGTTCTATTGATGTTTGTTTCACAAAAGGCTTAACAACCAACACCACCAAGTCTGAACAGAGCGACAGGTCACATGATCAACATCCTTTCCATCAGTCTCTTCCTAAAATTGGCACTCATTCCAGAATGTGTCACTTCCTAGATTGAGAATGGATTTAGCTTCCAGACTTTGCCTCTAATAACTAACCTATGGAGCTGTCCCAAATGCCCCAGTATATCATATGACCCCATCCAGTGTGAAACTTTCTTCTCAAAATAGCTTTCCAAAATCTCCTTACCGGTACCATTTTCGTTCTTATATTTTTCTTTCCAAGCATGCTGGGTTTTTTAAAATCTTTTCTGTACTCTATCCCCAAAATAAATTTTTGCTTTGGAAGTTTTATCTTCTGCAGTTTTTTTTTAAAGTGAATTTAGCTGTACATTTACATGTATAGACTTAGGCCTAGCAGTAGGACTATATAGGAGTCGGCTGAAAAGATCAGATCAGTTCATTTGCTATACCAAACTCAAGCAAATAATTACAATAGCTCTATTCATCAAGATGTGAAATAAGGTAATGTAAATTCTGCAATATATCATTATTAATACATACCGGTACACATACAGTGTGAGGAATATCAAATAAAATTCTATGTTCCAGATATCAATTGCAAATAAGTTGTGATTAATATCAACTCTTTGTAAGACAGGTCCCTGAGTTGTAACTATCAAAAACATCATAGAGAAGACTTGTTTTTTAAAGAAATACAATACAATAAATGGAGAGACAGAAAGTACAGAGAGGAGACAAAGAGAGGAGGGGATGTCCCCAAAATCAGAAAGAATGAACAAAGCAAGATAATTAGAAGGCTAAAAATGAAGAAAAAAAACTGCATCATGTAGCAAATCCTGGAAAATAGTAAGGGGTATCATGCGCACCTATAATTTCAAATTTACAGAATGCTGCATTATGTCATTTATATTGAATCGGTAGAACAATGACAATTCATCAACCTTTAAGCATGAGATTGTAAATTCTCCCAGAAAACAGAGAGCTTCAGAGTAATGCAGCCCATCTTCTAAAGCACAAAGTCATGACTAAAATCACCTAATACACATTCACTTTAATAAGGTACCCCTAAATAACTCCCAGTGAACATTGTGATTCATTGCTGCATGCTGGTAGACAGAGGAAACCAGTAGTTCCAGTAGTGCTGCTACACAGTTTGCTTTCAATTGAATTATACTAGAGGCAGGTAATGTAAGATTGAATTCTCTGGTGATGCTGTTTCATGATCCTCTGATGCCCAAGAAGAAGTCCTACTCTACCCCATATTTCAGGAAAGACACAGATTTAAAATATTGCAGACATGGTGATTTAAAATATTGCAGACCTGGTCAATCACAATAGACAACAATTAATCAGAATTTGTTTTCTTGCTAAAAGGTGACATGAGCATATTTAGATCTGAAATAATGCTACAAATTTATCTATTTTGAAGTCTGACAAATATTTAAAGGTACTATGTCCCATTTGCAGGCCAAAAGAATGAAAAAGTTAAATTCCAACTGCATTTGAAAGATGATACTAATTTAGAACTTCCCTTAAAAAGGTGGGGCTTGAAAATGTCTTCAAGTGGGAAAATAACGACTATTAGTTGTCAAATCGACTTTAGGGCTATAGAGCCCAAAAGTAATAGTCTTGATTTTCAGACAATTGTACCGAATGGTCATACGTTTTATGCTGCGCAAAGATTCAATCAGTTTAATCTTGGCCATCACAAGAAGTGGGTTACTGATGTAGACAAATGCTCATGTACCCTTTACAACTCTTTTCATGTATGTTATTACCAAAGAAGAAAAAAGCCAGTCAGTCACTCAATAGTGTCTGACAGTGAAGTCTAGCAAGTAAACAGGTTTCCTTGCATAATTTGAATATGAGGACATTGCTAACGTTTAAATTTCACAGATAGGACATACATGACATATTCATAATTCCTGCAAAGTTCTACAGCATTTGAGGTTGGCTGCAAAAGGGACATAGTACCTTTAAAGAATAAAGGTAAACTGAATATGCGACACCTTTAAATTGTAGGGGATGTAAAGAATTGCTCTCGAATAAAGAATGCCAACACACTAGCTTGACCGATATTATATTGCGACGCTCAGATGCTAACTTATACTGGCTTGATGATAACAAATCCTAGATACATAATATTAACTTGAGTCTAGTCTAGTCTTGCCTAGCACCTCAAACTGAGAATGAGCACATGCATGCATTGTCAAAGTCAAGCACTTGCCTCTCATTTGGTTTAACTCAACGCATCACTCATCCAGAGAACTCCTTCATTACGGCTAAATTCACAAATTATCACTCGCAGGCAATCGCGGCGCTGCGGTCATTAGAGGCACAGCTTCACCGTGGTGATAATCACTATGCGCAACCTCCAGGGGGATGAGACGGTAAGAGACACAGAGCGGGGAAGACAGAGAATCAGGTGACACAAAATTCTCACATATTTTTTTTTGGGGCTATGTTACCTTATCCTCACTATTTTGGGGAACAGAGTTCCCTTTCTTTTCATATGATCTTATGTGCCTTTGGGGGTAAATGAGGAAGAAGTTGTGAATATTCAATTGCTTTGTGTGGACATCTCGCTCTTCACTCATGTGTGTGCTATGCCTCTTTGTTTCCAACCATCCTATGAAAACAAATTATCTTGTAGACCACACGTTATATATCATTTTCCATTCATGATTTATCTATTGGCTAGATACCATTGGAATAGATGTGTGGGGAAAAATATATTCCATACATGTATACATGTATGTATATGTATGAATAGAGATGGCTTACAAAATGAGATATAAGGGGGGGATAAATAATGTGGAATACAGAATAAACAGAAGCTAACACTTAACGTGTTATTAAGTCTACCGTACTCTGAAGACTGCATTGCATCTTTCTTGTTAAAACAATGGGAGCACATTGATAATTTATCAAGATCATGTATTGAATTGTATAAAGGATTTTCACTTTTTTTCTACGTCACTTTGTCAGCCACACATCCAAGGGCGTGTTTATGCTTCACTTTTTCTGGCCAGAATCAGGCATCTGTTACGCGTTTAGTTTAAAACACGGTTGCGTCCATGCTCACTTTTGGAGAATCACCGAAAAACGGCGATCACGATCGCCGATCGTAAACTCACAAAAAGATGCGTTTACAATTTGTAAACGCGTTTAAATGGGGTCAACGCACTGACCTCTAGTGGGTCTACGTAGCATGCACAATGAAGTTTGCGAATCCAGCTGGAAGACCAATTAAGGCCACCCAAGGAGAATTGCCTGGAGGAGCCAGAGAAGTGAGCATAAACAGTACACCGTGGAACTGCGATTACGATGAGCATTTACGATGAGCGTTACAAATCGCTCATTCTGCCTTCAAAATTTAAGCTTAAACGCACCCCAAAAGGTATATTTGAAACCCGATTTATTCTTCCACTTTTGGGGTGAATCTAGACCTATACATGTATTTAACGAATGTATACAAACATTATGATGTTAGTGTACAGGAAGCATAACTAGCCACTAGAGCTCTTTTTCTACAAAGTCATTTTTATTGCTGTAGCCTCTTTTTTAAATAACTATTACAATTGTGTCATGAGCAATTGTATGAGGATTTCCAAAAGTAAGCGTTGAGCATTTGGAATATAAACAATAATATTACTGTTTAAATAATAGAAATTGGAGGCCGGGGCTCATATTAATAAAAGCTTACTAAGCCTAGCTGCCAAATACATACATGTAATATAATAGCCTATATACTATAGCCTACATGATAGCCTACATGTACGTAATTAGTTGGCAAATATGTGTACACTCTATATTAGTAATGTTTTATTAATATGGGCCCTGATTTGTTTTCATTTACATTTTGCTTCATCATTTCAACAACAACAACAACCGGTCAGTTACTACAAAACCCTCAAAGAATGACTTTGATTTGACCCTCCTGGCACTCCCGATTATGTGCATGATAATTGTATGTAACATGCACTAGCAAAAAAACAAAAAAAAATGGGCACATGTTTCAACATCACCATTTAAGCTACATGTATATCACAGCTCAACTCTCACACATTCCAATAATCTATATGAACAAACTAAAATAATGATGGATACAGGTATGTCTACATCCTCACAGGACTCAGCCTAAAAAAGATATGGGACATTGTACCTATTGACGGTTTCATTCAGAGCAAGTATCTTGACTTGGTATTTTGTGGGTTATGATCACTGTACATTATTTTCAATAGTAAATTATAAAAAGTAAACAAATCTTAGTTTAAAAGATATAAAAACAAGTCTATAATAAATAAATTGTATATGTAGCCTACATCTTCACCACAGAGTGGGGATTATAAACTGAAGTATATTGTCACAGACTACCAGAGTATTCAATAGGGACTTTTCGATTTGCACGTCTATAAGTGGACTGCGACGTATGCGGTCATTTTTAAGCAGGGTTGACGAGGCACGCTGACTGCTGTTCGTTACCTTTTCGATTTTACACAACTACGACGCTCGCTTAGTGAGCGCAAAATTCGATCAAATAGCTAAAGATCCAACACCAAATTCGGTGCATGAGACTGATCACGAAAATTATGCTGCAACAAATTGGCGATGCATAAATAAAATGTGTTCATTTTATGAATTATTCATCAACAATTTTGATTTAAGGGAAATTACAGACACGAAAATGTGTTAAAGGTAAAGACCAGTATTGGCAACGCCCCAATTTCACAAAATGAAATGGAAGCTCTCATTACCAATCATGTGAAAGAATATGTTTTGACTAATACATGATGATAAAAAATTTGCCGGGAAACCGCCTACTAATTCATATATTTGGTAAATTTATTTCTCTCATGGTCTGGTGAGAGAGATAGGGTAGTCCCATATACATCTTTCTGTGTATAGTGCTTGTAACTTTACGAAGAATGGGCCACATTTCTTATCATTTTGATGATTCCAGAACCTTGCAGATGCTAGATGCTAGATGATCAACCTTTTCTGATCGATTCCACAACGTTTCTTTCACAATGCAATCGCATGACCATTACTGGTCTTTACCTTTAAGTTCAGAGAATTCACACTTCCACCACTCTCCGGTTCCAGAATAAGGTCAATTGGGTCCATTTTGTGACTTCAATGTGATGTTTCGTGCCTACAAAAGATTGCTTACGAACACGTACCGTCACAGTTTGCGAACGACGGCAAAACAAGGGCAAACGCGTTCGAGAATTCTGCTACGAACGATGAGCTCGTCGATGCGCATGCGCACTGGTTCTAAATTGACCGCATACGTCGCAGTCCACTAGTGAACGTGCAAATCAAAAAGTCCCTAATATTCAGCTCCTGTCTACTTTGACACAGGGGCATGCATGAGGATAGATAAATGTGTACGATATGAGAGTTCAATGACACATAAAGCCATGTGTTCCTAAACCATCAAAAATGTTTATACTGACCAAGATACCTGTTATATCAAAGTCGAGTAAATATAAAATTCACTGACAAAAGTACAAAACGATTTCTTTATATCAACTGTACAGATGGTGAAAGTATGGAACTTCCATGAGCACTCAGAAATTTATTTTCCTAATATGTCAGAGCATCCTCTTTAAAGGTACTATGTTCCATTTGCAGGCCAAAAAAATGAAAAAGTTAAATTCCAACTGCATTTGAAAGATAATACTAATTTAGAACTTCCCTAAAAAAGGTGGGGCTTGAAAATGTCTTCAAGTGGGAAAATAACGACTATTAGTTGTCAAATCGACTTTAGGGCTATAGAGCCCAAAAGTAATAGTCTTGATTTTCAGACAATTGTACCGAATGGTCATACGTTTTATGCTGCGCAAAGATTCAATCAGTTTAATCTTGGCCATCACAAGAAGTGGGTTATTGATGTAGACAAATGCTCATGTACCCTTTACAACTCTTTTCATGTATGTTATTACCAAAGAAGAAAAAAAGCCAGTCAGTCACTCAATAGTGTCTGACAGTGAAGTCTAGCAAGTAAACAGGTTTCCTTGCATAATTTGAATATGAGGACACTGCTAACGTTTAAATTTCACAGATAGGACATACATGACATATTCATAATTCCTGCAAAGTTCTACAGAATTTGAAGTTGGCTGCAAAAGGGACATAGTACCTTTAAAGGGCAATCCAACCCTTGTAATAAGTTCATTTGTATGAAAGCAGAAAAAAAAGATGAACAGAATAGAATGGCAAAAGTTTGAAATTAGTCTGACAAATAATAAGAGAGTTATGAATAGTTGAATTAAGAACAACTTTGCAAATCTCAAATTGGCATTTTGGTCAGTTGATTGTGACATAGTTGCGGATAACTCTCCTGGCTGTCGTGTTAAAAAATATCATTAATTTCTTGGGGCACTTCCTAAAATAAACTATGGATAGCATCTTATTATACATGTAGGTCATCTACAGAGAAAAGACCCTCCTGAGTCATACATTTTTTGAAAAATTGAAACTTAGTCATTTTGTGTTGGAATAAATGGAAAAGTTGTCCGCCACTACATCACAGAGACATTACATTACAGCCAATATCTCTCTCACACTCTCTCTCCCTCTTCCCAATAATGAGTACAACTATGGGCCATCACTACATTACATATAGGTTCTACAAGTAATTTTGAGCAGCAGAGAGAATTCAATTATTGGGACGACAGAGAAAATCAATGATTTTACGCATTGCGGAAAACAAACACAAGCCAAGATACCTACCAATCTTGCTTAGTGACTTAAATTCTTCATGTCACACTCTCACAAAAGTTCCACCTATGTATAGGGAAATGCGTGCAATGTGTACAAATAGGTTTTCTGCCAATCCTGGTTTTCCCTACTCACACAACACTATGTATGTAGGACTGAGCCCTAAATACAAGGCCTGCTTTAGACTCATAATATCTCCTTTGTTAACAAATAAACCATTAGTCAAATAAAAAACAAAAATCACTATCACACACTGAATTGCTGGAAGAGAACCCTACTGTATCCTATTTTAAGTTAAAATTTAAAATTTAAAACACATTGTCATTCTATTTTCATTTCATCTACTTTTTCAGGTTCACACTTGTCAAAGAGTTGTTATTGGCCACGTTTTTTTAAAAGTGTTTGAATTGTCAAATTCTTCCACCTACTATAATATCTTTTAGACTATATTCCAATTTTATTATGATTTTTTTTGTCTTCATATCACAAAAGAACATTCCGTAATTAACGGTGTATAAACTGCCCTCGTGTATTAACCGCACCCCTCTTTTTCGCCCTAACACTTTTTTGCCGACTCTGTCGGCAGCAAGCCAGCTCTGTGTTAAAAAAGTGCAGTTAATACACCGTTAATTACGGTGCATGTAGAAAATGTAGAATGATTACATCCAGGGGTCTTAAGAAACCTACACAATAACTTCCAAACAACTAATCTCTTTTCAAATAATACCAATACAAAGACAGACTTTCAAATTCTTCAGACATCGCAACCAAAGGAGACAATGCCTCAAGTCATCTTAGTTTAGTTAATCATGGCTCCAGCCCAGATATAGCCTCTTGGATGTAATTTCTAGCCACTTTCGAGCCACTTTAATGACCTGCTTAACTTTGAAATACCCCACCGAAATGTAGAATTTCTCCCACTTTTTTCTTTCTTGTCACATGACTTATGTTCGCTATTGCTCATATAACCAAGGTTGTAGAAAAGGAAAACACTCATAGAAACAGATATTTTTCATGATATGAAACTTGGCCTTCATTTTTTGAGTTTGAACAGCCAACCTGGAAATGTCTTGCCAGTGATTCACTTGTCCTACTGGTTGATGGAAATCATCCATCTAAAATGTGCCAAGTTGTTTTGTTGAAAATGTATCCTTTCATTCAAAATTGAATAGAAATACATACATACATACAATGTTTGTCAGCCTGTACCATACATAATGTTTTCTTATTCTATTCTAATCCTAAAGAACTATAATCTGGTTTTCAAATCAGGAAGTCTTGCTCTATTGGTTTTCAATTCTGAGAAGACTGCTGGGCAAGATCATCTCTTCTTTGCACCAACTTGAATCACCTTGCCTTTGACCCCAACTGACCTTTGTGGAGAAGTGGGCCAAAAACATCCTGCTGTTGTTTATTGCTGGGGAAAGATTCTGACACACACATATATATGGAGGTTTTCATTTCTGATATCAGAGGTACACATATGGAGTAAGGACATGTATGCCATGTAGCTGTACGTTGTATGTGATCACATTTGGAAATAAAAACTATAGATACTGATGTAGAAGAATGGTATGATACTAGCTGCATAGTATAAACATACCTGGCCTAAAATGGGATAGATGATATTCAGATATAAATGTTAAGCCTATAATAGCTTTACAAACAATAATCTCCTGATTTCTGATTGAGGTAACAATCACTATAAACATGACTGACAAAGAAAGCGGACAAAATATACAGTTCCTCAGGTAGACAAAGGAACATCCCTTCACTGCTATTATGTAAAAAGGTGAATATGCATTTGAGACCTGTTCTACACATTTTTACATAATAGCAATGAAGGGATGTACCTTTGTCTACCTAAGGAACTGTATTTTGTCCGCTCTTTTGTCAGTCATGTTCATAGTGAATATAATAAAAAAAAAAACACTACATGTAGGTATTTGACTGTGGGAACAGCAAGTACGGGATAAATCCTAAAATAAGTCCTAAAACCAGAGTAGGCCTTTACATATTATCTTTAATTTGGAAAGTACTCTCTACATATTCATGAGCAAGTTATAAGAACTTACTAGCTGGTCTGTGCTATCTAATTAGAATGTGTAACATTTCTGATAGTTTGGGAGGGTGTGTGCAGGTAAAAACTGATTGTCACTCATGCAAACGCTGGCTGGCTATGATAAACTAGATGACTAGGGGAAGATTTTCCTGACTGAAGCCTCAGGAGCAAGTGACTGAAAACACATCAAGAGAATCTTTCAGTGAAAAGATAAACTGCGATGCTGAAGCATAGTATCAAACTTTGAACTGTTAAAAATAGGATAATCCTTTGACAAAATTAAGCGTGCCTTGTTATAATGAAAGGGAATGTATCATATACCACTTCAAAGGATGGGAGATTTCATGGTTGAGTTGTCTGTTCACTTTAAGATTACAGTGCCATGCTCAACCCAGTACATGCAAGGTAACTTCAATGAAAGCCCAATATTTTAATGACAAAGAAATAGAAGTTTAACCCAGCAGGAGTTGGGTGTGTATGTTTCTGAGATCCAGGGTAGCACAGAGAGAATGATTTGGAGACATGTCATTCCCCTTGCAGAACAGGAAATCTTTGCTAAGACACTACCAAACTTATATCAACTCAGTAATATGTTCAATATACAATTGATCTACATATATATTTTAGGCCAAGTAATATCTGACATGATATAATATAGGGGGCCTACACATTTAAGGCATACTTTTGTCAAGATGTATTGTGCTGAATAATCGGTCATGCTAGAATTATAAATTAGGCAAATATCATGACAGCTTTATAATCTATCTGAATATAAACAAAATGAGAAAAGAAATGCTTGTTGATGTACAGTAAGGATACTTTTGCCATATAAACATGTATGAGGTGTTCTATACTATACCCACACTGGTTTATATTACACCAATCCTCAAGGCACTTACAGTGTTGAGACGAAGAAAACACTGCATGCGAGTGCACTCTGAGAGAAAAGTCTACTGAATAATGTGGTCTACTTGGCGAGCGAGGGTGAGAAGATAAGAGTATGCTGCAGCTGGCAATCTCATGCATTTTCATGCACATGGAATAAAGAAATGCCCCATTTGCTGGAATGCATTCCTAGATCACAGTGAGTAATCTTAAAGGGTAAGGATAGGGGAAATAAATAATAAGTAGCCCTATATATATATATATATATATATATATATATATATATATATATATATATATATATATATATGTAGTTATGAGCCTTTATTGCCCATACAAAGGAATGGAAACAAGCACAAGCATTTTACAGCTAAACATATTCTTTCTACCATTGTAAAACTCATAATATTACATGGTTTTATAAATACCTTTCAAACATGCATGAACTATCAGGAGTTCACCCCCCCTCCCTGAAAAAATATGTATGATTCTTACATTTCTATATATTTAATCCCATGTCAATCTTGAAATTTCTTCCAAATGTTGATCACAGCCCAGTTTTTAGGTGTGTCATGGCCTGCAAACATCATCAATATGCTGTACCAATGGAAGGTCTTTGTGACAGATAGACAGTTAATTAACACAAGAGAGCTAGGAAAAGCTAGCAGGCTGAATGGCCCGTTATCTGCGTCTAGTCTCCATGTACCATAAATCCATGTGGATGTACATATCAGTATGAGGGTGAAGGCCTTGAGTCTGAATGTATATAGAATAAGCAACATAGACCAAGTTGAAAACCATTACTCAGACCAGACTCCACATATTATCCCTCCTCACTCTAAACTAGTCTGCAACATGAACCAAGTTGAACACCGTTACTAAGACCAGACTCCACATATTATCTCTCCCCACTCTAAACTAGTCTGGAACATGAACCAAGTTGAACACTGTTACTCAGACCAGACTCCACATATCTCCCCGATCTAAACTAGTCTGCAACATGAACCAAGTTGAACACTGTTACTCAGACCAGACTCCACATATTATCCCTCCTCACTCTAAACTAGTCTGCAACATGAACCAAATTGAACAATAGGGACTTTTCGATTTGCACGTTCACTAGTGGACTGCGACGTATGCGGTCACTTTTGAAGCAGTGCGCATGCGCATCGACGAGCTCATCGTTCGTAGCAGAATTCTCAAACGCGTTCGCCCTTGTTTTGCCGTTCGTTCGCAAACTGTGACGAGTCGTGTTCGTAAGCAATCTTTTGTAGGCACGAAACATCAAATTGAAGTCACAAAATGGACCCAATTGACCTAATTCTAGAACCAGAGAGTGGTGGAAGCGTGAATTCTCTTAAATTAACATATTTTCGTGTCTGTAATTTCCCTTAAATCAAAATTGTTGCAGAATAATTCATGAAATGAACACATTTTATTCATGCATCGCCAATCTGTTGCAGCATAATTTTCGAGATCAGTCCCATGCACCGAGTTTGGTGTGTTGGATCTTTAGCTTTTCGATCAATTTTCGCGCTCACTAAGCAGAATAATTCACACATTTTATTTATGCATCGCTGATCTGTTGCAGCATAATTTTTGAGAACAGTCCCTGCACCGATTTTGTTGTTGGATCT
This sequence comes from Strongylocentrotus droebachiensis, assembly GCA_035222895.1. NCBI lineage: Eukaryota > Metazoa > Echinodermata > Echinoidea > Camarodonta > Strongylocentrotidae > Strongylocentrotus > Strongylocentrotus droebachiensis. Next base: position 59,632 of record JAVYIG010009027.1, read on the forward strand.
TTAGCTATTCGATCGAGTTTCGCGCTCACTAAGCGAGCGTCGTAGTTGTGTGAAACCGAAAAGGTAACGAACAACAGTCAGCGTGCCTCGCCAACCCTGCTTAAAAAATGCCCGCATACGTCGCAGTCCACTTATAAACGTGCAAATCGAAAAGTCCCTAATGTTACTCAGACTAGACTCCACATATTATCTCTCTCCACTCTAAACTAGTCTGCAACATGAACCAAGTTAAACATTGTAACTCAGACTAGACTCCACATATTATCTCTCCCTACTCTAAACTAGTCTGCAACATGAACCAAGTTAAACATTGTAACTCAGACTAGACTCCACATATTATCTCTCCCTACTCTAAACTAGTCTCCAACATGAACCAAGTTAAACATTGTAACTCAGACTAGACTCCACATATCATCTCTCCCCACTCTAAACTAGTCTGCAACATGAACCAAGTTGAACAATGTTACTCAGACCAGACTCCACATATTATCTCTCCCTACTCTAAACTAGTCTCCAACATGAACCAAGTTAAACATTGTAACTCAGACTAGACTCCACATATTATCTCTCTCCACTCTAAACTAGTCTGCAACATGAACCAAGTTGAACAATGTTACTCAGACCAGACTCCACATATTATCTCTCCCCACTCTAAACTAGTCTGCAACATGAACCAAATTGAACACTGTTATTAAGACCAGACTCCACATATTTATTATCTCTCTCCACTGAACTAGTCTGCAACATGAACCAAGTTGAACACTGTTACTAAGACCAGACTCCACATATTATCTCTCCCTACTCTAAACTAGTCTGCAACATGAACCAAGTTGAACACTGTTACTAAGACCAGACTCCACATATTATCTCTCCCTACTCTAAACTAGTCTGCAACATGAACCAAGTTGAACACTGTTACTCAGACCAGACTCCACATATTTATGATCTCTCTCCACTGAACTAGTCTGCAACATGAACCAAGTTGAACAATGTTACTCAGACCAGACTCCACATATTTATGATCTCTCTCCACTGAACTAGTCTGCAACATGAACCAAGTTGAACAATGTTACTCAGACCAGACTCCACATATTATCTCTCCCCACTCTAAACTAGTCTGCAACATGAACCAAATTGTAAACTGTTATTAAGACCAGACTCCACATATTTATTATCTCTCTCCACTGAACTAGTCTGCAACATGAACCAAGTTGAACACTGTTACTAAGACCAGACTCCACATATTATCTCTCCCTACTCTAAACTAGTCTGCAACATGAACCAAGTTGAACACTGTTACTAAGACCAGACTCCACATATTATCTCTCTCTACTCTAAACTAGTCTGCAACATGAACCAAGTTGAACACTGTTATTAAGACCAGACTCCACATATTATCTCTCCCCACTCTAAACTAGTCTGCAACATGAACCAAATTGAACACTGTTATTAAGACCAGACTCCACATATTTATTATCTCTCTCCACTGAACTAGTCTCCAACATGAACCAAGTTAAACATTGTAACTCAGACCAGACTCCACATATTATCTCTCTCCATTCTAAACTAGTCTGCAACATGAACCAAGTTGAACAATGTTACTCAGACCAGACTCCACATATTTATTATCTCTCTCCACTGAACTAGTCTGCAACATGAACCAGGTTGAACAATGTTACTCAGACCAGACTCCACATATTATCTCTCCCACTCTAAACTAGTCTGCAACATGAACCAAGTTGAACAATGTTACTCAGACCAGACTCCACATATTATCTCTCTCCATTCTAAACTAGTCTGCAACATGAACCAAGTTGAACACTGTTACTCAGACCAGACTCCACATATTTATGATCTCTCTCCACTGAACTAGTCTGCAACATGAACCAAGTTGAACAATGTTACTCAGACCAGACTCCACATATTTATGATCTCTCTCCACTGAACTAGTCTGCAACATGAACCAAGTTGAACAATGTTACTCAGACCAGACTCCACATATTATCTCTCCCACTCTAAACTAGTCTGCAACATGAACCAAATTGAACACTGTTACTCAGACCAGACTCCACATATTATCTCTCTCCACTCTAAACTAGTCTCCAACATGAACCAAGTTGAACAATATGTTACTCAGACCAGACTCCACATATTATCTCTCTCCATTCTAAACTAGTCTGCAACATGAACCAAGTTGAACAATGTTACTCAGACCAGACTCCACATATTTATTATCTCTCTCCACTGAACTAGTCTGCAACATGAACCAAGTTGAACAATGTTACTCAGACCAGACTCCACATATTATCTCTCCCACTCTAAACTAGTCTGCAACATGAACCAAATTGAACACTGTTACTCAGACCAGACTCCACATATTATCTCTCTCCACTCTAAACTAGTCTCCAACATGAACCAAGTTGAACAATATGTTACTCAGACCAGACTCCACATATTATCTCTCTCCACTCTAAACTAGTCTCCAACATGAACCAAGTTGAACACTGTTACTCAGACCAGACTCCACATATTTATTATCTCTCTCCACTGAACTAGTCTGCAACATGAACCAAGTTGAACAATGTTACTCAGACCAGACTCCACATATTATCTCTCCCACTCTAAACTAGTCTGCAACATGAACCAAATTGAACACTGTTACTCAGACCAGACTCCACATATTATCTCTCTCCACTCTAAACTAGTCTCCAACATGAACCAAATTGAACACTGTTATTAAGACCAGACTCCACATATTTATTATCTCTCTCCACTGAACTAGTCTGCAACATGAACCAAGTTGAACACTGTTACTAAGACCAGACTCCACATATTTATGATCTCTCTCCACTGAACTAGTCTGCAACATGAACCAAATTGAACACTGTTACTAAGACCAGACTCCATATTATCTCTCCCTACTCTAAACTAGTCTCCAACATGAACCAAGTTAAACATTGTAACTCAGACCAGACTCCACATATTATCTCTCTCCATTCTAAACTAGTCTGCAACATGAACCAAGTTGAACAATGTTACTCAGACCAGACTCCACATATTATCTCTCCCCACTCTAAACTAGTCTGCAACATGAACCAAATTGAACACTGTTATTAAGACCAGACTCCACATATTATCTCTCCCCACTCTAAACTAGTCTGCAACATGAACCAAATTGAACACTGTTACTCAGACCAGACTCCACATATTATCTCTCCCTACTCTAAACTAGTCTGCAACATGAACCAAATTGAACACTGTTACTCAGACCAGACTCCACATATTATCTCTCTCCACTGAACTAGTCTGCAACATGAACCAAGTTGAACAATGTTACTCAGACCAGACTCCACATATTATCTCTCTCCACTCTAAACTAGTCTGCAACATGAACCAAGTTGAACACTGTTACTAAGACCAGACTCCACATATTTATTATCTCTCTCCGCTGAACTAGTCTGCAACATGAACCAAGTTGAACAATGTTACTCAGACCAGACTCCACATATTATCTCTTCCTACTCTAAACTAGTCTGCAACATGAACCAAGTTGAACACTGTTACTAAGACCAGACTCCACATATTTATTATCTCTCTCCACTGAACTAGTCTGCAACATGAACCAAGTTGAACACTGTTACTAAGACCAGACTCCACATATTTATTATCTCTCTCCACTGAACTAGTCTGCAACATGAACCAAATTGAACACTGTTACTAAGACCAGACTCCATATTATCTCTCCCCACTCTAAACTAGTCTGCAACATGAACCCAGTTGAACAATGTTACTCAGACCAGACTCCACATATTATCTCTCCCACTCTAAACTAGTCTGCAACATGAACCAAATTGAACACTGTTACTCAGACCAGACTCCACATATTATCCCTCCTCACTCTGAACTAGTCTGCAACATGAACCAAATTGAACACTGTTACTCACACCATACTCCACATATTATCTCTCCTCACTCTAAACTAGTCTGCAACATGAACCAAATTGAACACTGTTACTCAGACCAGACTCCATACATTATCTCTCCCCACTCAAAACTAGTCTGCAACATGAACCAAGTTGAACAATGTTACTCAGACCAGACTCCACATATTATCCCTCTCCACTCTAAACTGGTCTGCAACATGAACCAAGTTGAACACTGCTACTCAGACCAGACTCCACATTTAATCTCTCCTCACTCTAAACTAGTCTGCAACATGAACCAAATTGAACACTGTTACTCAGACCAGACTCCATATATTATCTCTCCCCACTCTAAACTAGTCTGCAACATGAACCAAGTTGAACAATGTTACTCAGACCAGACTCCACATATTATCCCTCTCCACTCTAAACTGGTCTGCAACATGAACCAAGTTGAACACTGCTACTCAGACCAGACTCCACATATCGTCGCTGTTTTCACGAAGTGACGGTAGTGAAAAAAAATTGCATTCACTTTGCGTTACGATTTTCCTCACTACAGTCACTTCGTGAAAACAAGGACGATATTATCTCTCCCTACTCTAAACTACTCTGCAACATGAACCAAGTTGAACATTGTTACTCAGACCAGACTCCACAATTATCCCTCTCCACTCTAAACTAGTCTGAAACATGAACCAAGTTGAACAATGTTACTCAGACCAGACTCCACATATTATCTCTCTCCACTCTAAACTAGTCTCCAACATGAACCAAGTTGAACATTGTAACTCAGACTAGACTCCACATATTATCTCTCCCCACTCTAAACTAGTCTGCAACATGAACCAAATTGAACACTGTTATTAAGACCAGACTCCACATATTTATGATCTCTCTCCACTGAACTAGTCTCCAACATGAACCAAATTGAACAATGTTACTCAGACCAGACTCCACATATTATCTCTCCCCACTCTAAACTAGTCTGCAACATGAACCAAGTTGAACACTGTTACTAAGACCAGACTTCACATATTTATTATCTCTCTCCACTGAACTAGTCTGCAACCTGAACCAAGTTGAACACTGTTACTCAGACCAGACACCACATACTATCTCTCCCCAATCTAAACTAGTCGGTAATATGAACCAACTTGAACACTTTCACTCAGACTAGACTCCACATATTATCTCTCCCTACTCCAAACTAGTCAGCAACATGAACCAAGTTGAACACTTTTACTTAAACCAGACTCCACATATTTTCTCTCTTCACTCTAAACTAGTCTGCAAGCACAGACACTAATTTGACATTTCCTTAATCCTTAATCCCTAAGCCCTTGAACAGAGCCCAGATCTGTCAGAGTCTGGATGTCATATTACAAGGCCTATTGTAGTTTCATAGTGCAGAACCTGTTACACAAAACTGACAATGGTTTGTACCTGTAAACTAGCTGTATACAGCATGGAGACATCTATAACCATTTCTTTTTCTTCTATTTTACTGGGCAAGTCTCATATTTGGAAACGAGCCAGAATGGTCAATGCTACAAACGGAGGATGAGACAGAGGTGTTGTTTTAGAGATAAAACAGACAACAAAGTTCAAGGATATAGCATCATGAGACATGACCATCAAACTATAAAGTTAGTCATCATAAACCATGGTCGTTTCAAGGGGATTTACAATTACAGTACAAAGTCATCATAAACCATGGTCGTTTCAAGGGGATTTACAATTACAGTACAATATAAAGTACCAAAATGATGTCGTACCAATTAGGCTTGTACATTTAAATACCATTTTAAATATCTGAAATAAATATAGAAATATGCTCAATTTCATCTATTAAATATAGAATATACACGTACATGTAGCTGCACTCAATGCGGTAACAAAACCTCATTTTTCAAACCTTTTTTGTACCTCTGAATACAATTGTTGGTTTCTTTTAATGCTTTTATTCATGACCATTGAGAGATGGGTACCAAGACAGGTTCTTCTCCATTCTAGACAGGCGTTGAGAATTGTTCATGCAAGGGAAAAACCCCATTAAGCCCTGCCTTGGAAAGAACTACATGTATGACGTAGTAAATGCACAGAGAAATTATAATACAAAACAGTGAAAGTAGCTTAAGCTTATTTCATTTTAGATTTAATAGGCTTTCCTAAAATGATAAACTACATGTAGAAGGCTTTCCAACCTTCATGTAAGTGAGAATAACCCCTGATTATTCAGTACGTAAGTTAGGGTGTGTCTGCAAGATGGAGTGATCTTTTATTCCCACTTTTTGGTTTAAAGTTGCATAATGCTATTATTCCAGACCACTGACCCACTACACAGATGAGGACTATCCAGGCTATACTAGATGGCAAGGATTTCTTTTGTAAAAAGTTCTAAACTAAACCCTGTCTTTTGTAGGCCTACATGTAGATGACAATAACAAAACCAATCAGTGACATGGAAGAATCGGCTGTCTCTGGCTTCACACCCACAGACTCTAGCAAATCAGTCAAGTGTTTAATCCACTCCCCTGTGATAATATTCTTTACTGGTTCCATCATATCTTAGGAACAGGTCTACAATGCAGTTGGGTCTAGTTTAAAAACAAGTATCTCTAAATTGCAATTGCAATCCATACACATTGATTCATCAGTTTGTAATCTCTTATGGCATGGAGGCCTACAGAAACGTTTTGAATTTACTTTCTCTTTGTATAAAAAGTTTGATGTTTCCCAACTGAGAGGTCATCGGCACTGAAATCAAAGATAGAGTAAGACGGATTTCCTTCACCTACTGTACCTACATCCCTATAAATCACTATACATGATCCCAGGAAGCTTCTCAATCATAAAGCATTGTCTCTATCAGTATCGGTGGCATAGCTGGAGTCCAGTCTTTGAGCAAGTACTGGTATTATTGGGTGTGGGGGGGGGGGGGGGGTAGTCTGCAAGCACAAACCCTGGTCAGTCGTAAAAGTGAGTCTGCACTATAAGACTACCATAGACCATGTACTGTACTGACACAACCAGTAGGTAGCTGGGCTAGACTTCTTTCAAGGCACAATGATTTGTTTATAAAGTGTCAAATAGGGTCTGTGCCTGCAGACTAGGGGGGGGGGGGGCTGTCTTACTGGACGATTTGTGCCAATAAGGGAAGGGTGAAGAAGGTGGTCCTTTCATCTATTACATAACTCTTTTCTCCTCTCCCTTTCCCTTTCTCCCTTATTCTTTAGATTGTTCCCCTTTTCACCATTCATTGGGTTGCTACATGTACTTGCTAGCATCCCCCCTTGCCCCCTGTAGCTACATGTACATGAGAGGTCGTTATATCCCTAGGATGAGTGCAGCAGTCTTTCAACCAATGAGGATAATTCCAGTCAATTTTCTCAGAAAAATTACAAAACTGTTAAAATTATGATGAATAAACCTGTGGGCAAGTGCATTATTCCTAGGTCAGTCAGGATATTCCTAAAAATTTCTCGACAAAAAACAAAAGAAATCCAAGTTTTAAATGTCAAAAGCAGGTTGAGTTCAGACATGGTTATTGAAGGGAGGGAAGAATCTAGTTTGTACCGGTAACCATTTACAAATGTGGAGCAGTCATGCTCTTGGCAGATTTCTAGACAGGGCTAGCATCTCCCTCACCTTGGACTTGAAATAATAACCAGCCTTCGGACACAAGACTCAACCAATTGTTCCGATATGTAACTTGAACCAACAATGGAAAGTTCTACACTGTGCAATTCTATTCTGTATGTACTTTTGTCATGAGATGATTAACAGACTACCAGCTCATACCATAAACTGGCATAAAAATTTGCATTTAGAATTTAAAACACTGATTGAAAATTCGCAGAAGGCATTCTGCATATACGTAGGTCTGCATTTCATTATAGCAAATGCTTTCTTTATAAAACACCAAAAGAACTGATCACAAATCGATAGATATATGCCCAACTGCAGCAACCTCTATAAAAAGGAAATTGGATTGAAAAATGGCTCCAGGGCTGTACACTATACAATACACACCTCTCTGACTCTCATGCATCATCAAATTGCATGCTACAGGTTTGGCAAAATTACTTCAGCATTACTGGACAATGCAAAATAAATGACAAACAATTGCATCTTTTTGAGTAGGTCTATTGAAAACAGACTGCAAAACAAAGCGAGATGGAAAAGCGGTCTGGGTGGTGCGGAGAGGATTAAAGAGATCAAATAAAGGAGCACAATTGTGCATTCATCATTAATAACCACATGAGCAAATTTACTTCAATCATTTTTTCCTTCGGAATGTTGCAAACTTCAAACAGAATTTTCAGGCCTACAGAGAAAAATTATTTTAAAGTCGGGAATTACTTGAACATAGACAAAAAGAATTTACTTCATAGTTCATACAAAAAAGAAGTTACATGTATAACTGCCTTTTCACAAGTATTTTAAGAGTCTTTGCACTTGAAAAACATCTAAAAACTAGGTTGTATCACACTAGTTTCATGGTTGTATTGAATCTTTTGTTGTTACCATGTTTGTCTAACCTTGCTTTGGGTTAGGAGCCAACAAAACCAAGATTGACATTGGCAAGTTCATTCTCACTGTTTAATGTAATGCCCCTCATGTACATGTACAGTGTAGGGTCGGTCCTGTACACAAAAATGTATGTACACTTGAGGATATTCATTTGACAAGAATGTCATAGATTTGAATGAGTGATGAGGAGTACGAGCAAGACTGAATGTTGATTAAGTGGTTTACAGAGCTATCAGAGGAAAATGAAACACCCACAACCTTAGCTTTGTAGGTGAATCATGCAAGCACAATGTGCCTTCTCAGAAAAAGTTCATTGTCCACGCACCCTGTGGCTTGGCCTTGTGCACAATCTATCTATCTTATCTCTGTCCATGTAGTGAGTGCCATCACTAACTTCATGGCACAGAAATTTAAGTTTCAAAATTGAAGTGATATATACACTGTATGTATTTTTTACATACATGTATGATTAACTTTCTTTGGATATACCAGTCAAGTTGCCTTTTATAGAAACTCATTCATTAAATATGGGCCTATCGACTACGATCAAAATGCAGATGTAATTTCCTCTATGCCTCATATTTTATTACATGTCTACATTGTACAGACATGTACCCATCCATACCTGTACTTTATACATGAACATGCAAGCCCTACATCATTGTGACAGTATGGCCTCCATGTACATGTACATGTACAGTGTATATCTGATGCACCGATAATCCTGCTTGTCATAAATTTCCTTCCGATGAGAAGAATACCTGAGTATACGTATCTCTGTAATGTCATTTTCCCTACATTCAAGTACCGGTACTTGACATTGATAGTAATACAAGAGGGATGTTTATCAAGGCATTCCTCAACTTCCAAACTATAAGGTTACAGACATTCGTGCTGTGAACTTGGGTTGTGCTACTATCATGTCTCTCTAGACTTGGTAATTCAATGTTTCGTTGACTAGGTTCATTACAATTCCGGTTGAAAACTTATACACGATGGAAAACAATACTCAACAGTAGTGCTGTAGTCAAACGTTTAACCGTCCGGTATCCGACCGCCCATTGCGGATACCGTTTTCAATTGGACGGTTTCGTTTTCCCGTTTTTTTTGTTTTTTTTTGTTTTTTTTTTTTTATTTTTTTATAATTTTTTTGTTTTTATAATTTTTTTTTTAAAGTTTCGATTTATGCCCCTCCACCTGGCACTATGCCTGGTAATGTCTCCCAGCTCAGTAATCTGTGTGTTGACTCACCACTCCAAAACTAGAACAACACTCCAATTTTTCTGTCATCTTGGTTTGAAAGTAATCTTTGTAATAGATCTCAATATGTAGATTATAATAATAATTCATCCAACTTTTACACATGGCGTACCACAAGGTTCTATACTAGGTCCTCTACTGTTTTTAATTTACATTAATGATCTTACACATTCTTACTATTATTTGTGACAAGTTCACAAGCACAAATCGGCGCCTTCAAATGCTTTTTTTTTTTTTTTTTTTTTTTTTTTTTTAAATTTGTTATCGTTTAACCGAAAACCGTCCGGTTTTGACTGGCGGTTAAACGGAATTGAAGATATCCGTGATGTTACAGCACTACTCAACAGTATTCAACCATTGATGTCTTTCTTATTTTTTCCTTTTCCCTTTACCTTTCCTTGATACAAATAGGTGTTTATTACCATGCAGGTTTCTGGGAATGATTGATGCTGCGTAAGTGAAGTGCTACAGTATTACATGTATCTTGTTTCATCTTCCAAAACAAATACATTGATGCACAATGCACATACATACATGTACATGTACGTAAATTGAAGAAAAAATGAAAAATAAAATTCACATGCATTTCAAAATTAAAAAACACACAGCGCATGTTGTTCATGGCTCCGACAGCTACGTGTACATGAAAGATACAAGATAGATGGATAGAAAGGGAAGAGAGTTGGGCTGGAAAATTCATAGGGTGCTGGGTGAAATTGGGCATGTAATTTGAGTCTGCAGTAGTGATTTGAGCATGTCAATATTGGGCGCCTATAATGAGCTTAGAGATATGATATGAAATATTGAGCGAGCAGACCGATGCACAGGGGGAAGCCTAGCCTCTCACTGATTCAGGAGTAGTAGTAGTCTGAGCAGGTCTGACAAACAAACAACCAAGGAAAGGAGAGCAACATCAATACTAAACTCATCCATTTTGTTTTGTACAAACTATATTACACATGAAAGATGTTAAGCCAATGAGTGTGAAGACAAAAGTATACGACAGATATCAGAAGCATTGAGATGGCTTATAAAAGAGGACAATTTTAGAAGAATGTATCAAAGTAAAATAAAGAAAAGATAGTTCTGATGAGGATTTCAGACTTTCACAGTTGTGATTGATCAAATTGTGTGGTTTGCACCCAGGGCGCTACAAACATCACACTTACATGTAATGTTACCTGTGAAATACCCGAATCCTACTCCATGTTTAAACCATAAACTCAACTTCCCCTCCATTTCTTTTCTCTTTATATCCTGGCCACTTGATCAAATTAAGAGCTTTTGTGTCATAAAAACCTGCACAGCAAATTCTAGAATCGGTGAAGTGGAAAAAATATTTTTGACAGTCAATCAAGCATGAACAGTCTTTGAAAAAGGCTCACATGTAGCTTTAAAAGTAGTCCTTGTACCTGTAAAACCATTCACAAGGATTCAGTGATCTCTGCTTTCAAATATTCATACCTTTCTCATTTTATACATATCCAACAGTGTTTTTTTAAAGAGAAAAAAAGATGTTTAATCAGACAGATAAACCTATTCAAAAACATGTCAGAAAAATGATTTCCACCTGATCCGTAACCTTGACAAACACTAGCCTAGATGAAAAGTTCAACCAAAGCTTGAAAAAGAAACCAGTAACTCAGTGAGATTTCGGGATTTAAACCTTATTTGTGGATACTTAATCAACCAGCCAGCCTAACTTTTTATTCAATTCCTTTTCTTTCTACCGTATTCTCTTTTGTTTTCTTTCCCGGTTGACTCTGTTGGGAGCCAAAATGACAATGCAGTTCTCAGTGTCCAAACTCCTCTCTTTGTTAGGGCTTCATTGTACAAGTCACGGAAGAAATGTTGATTTTGCCTATTTGTAGCACAAAGAAATCCATGCTCTGAAAGGAAAGGTTTGGTGATGTACAAGCTTCTGCCTCATAAGTTCAGCAAAGATTGACATCCATATTTAATGTGCACGAGATGTATACAAGCAACTTGGTTGAACATACACAATGTTTGATTTATTAAGCATTCTTTTTTCGGACAAGTTCATATTGTGTTTCTACATGTAGCCTACATATACATACATGTACATGTACGCTTGATCATGACATATCAATTATGAAGTGATATAAAAATTAGAGTCCTAGAGAAGCATTAATATTCAGGCTCCACAGTCTCCATTTGAAGCTCTTCCATCACTGACTTATAGGGCAATCCAACCCTTGTTATAACTTCATTTGTATGAAAGCAGAATGGCGAAAGTTTGAAAAATGAGATCACTAAGTTAGGTTTTGGGAGTAGTGCATAATAACACATGTATGACTTGTTGCTAGCTGCTCCTGCGATATACATATAACGTGGAATGCAGGGGAGTCATGTGAGTAATAACAAAAATAATTCACTGGTGTTTTTACAACTAGAATTTACGCTACGAAAACCGGTGAAGTTTAAGTCTTAGGTTTAAAAAAATAACACTCAAGAGGTGCAATTCAGGTTTTTTACCATGTTTATGGGTAGTTACCTAGCAACCTCTGGCAAAACCCATGGATTTTGCTTGCAGTGTAGATGCCCCTAGTTAAAGTGCTGTTACATATGTTATTTTCATTTCTGTTTAACCATTGTTAAAGATGACCATGTCCCCTGGGTTTTATCATCTGTCTCTATTTAGATTTCAGCCCATGTATCTTCAAGTACATTGTAAAGCTTATTAATCCTCTCCAAAAGATTAGATTTCAATAAGAATCCACGCCTTAATTTAATTTTTTGGACACTGTTACATTTAAACAATGAATGATCACCGAATTGAAGCCAAGAATAGAAAGCTTGAGATTAATTTTTTAAACACCATGTGTTGTGAATCCAACTCACTTTATTTTGAGAACTACTTCATTACATGTGTTGTTTCTCTTGATTTAGCCAATATCAGTCTGCTACATGTACATGTAAAAGCAGAACTCTGTATATTTACAGTTTCCCCCGTGCTGGGATGTCTCCCTTCCTCTCACAGAGAAGATCTCTTCTTTAATAAAAAGCTCACATGCAAGCTTGTCATGCTACCCTTTTCTATAAACCTTTTCTGACAGGCATCTAATGATTTTGTTTGACAGACAAAATGGCCATGGCTATGGCATGGCACAAAGACATCATTTCTTTCCCCAAAATGAATAGAACTAAAACCATGGTAAGATTTGTTTTTCTGTTGTGTTCAGAACAGCATGTATTTGATGTTGACAAGGTCTATCTAACAGCTACAACATGTAAATGTTTGGAGATAAAGCAATCCAAGGGACTGAGTAATTGAGGATATACCGGTACCAATCTTACATGTACATCGGACAAAGTACAAACTTTATAAAGTTTATTTGGAAATGATTGTACTTATTGGCCTACTATCAACTGAATTTCTGATTTATTAAATGCAATTTCTCACTAAACACAAGATTGTAGAATGGGGAATTAATCATAATGCTGGCTGGGTGTTGCTTCATCATGAGCCATGATAGCATAGATCTGTCCATCTGTTTCCCTGGTCTGAGGTCAAGAGTTGACTATGCTACCAAATTGTCTGTGGCAAAGATTCCTTTCATTTCTCCTCTGTGAGCCTCTTTCTACATCATCGGTTGCCATCTTGTTTTTCATTCACCTGGATGCGAGCCATATCCACGATAGTCTTGCTTTACATACTTTTTGAGCAAAATGTGCATCAACTTATTATTTAGGATAGAACTTCTTTTTAATATATTGAGGGATCAGGAAACGGGGAAGAACTGTGATTTCGCTTGCATTAAGATTGATGTATAATGTAGCGTACTATAGCTGTATAGGCCTATAAGAAATGCTGTGTGTCTGCTGATAAAAGCCTAGATGTGTTTCATTGGGCCATTTGATTATTATTCCAGAAATTCTTCTAACCTGTCAAAAGTTGAAAATGTAGACCTACTTACAGTTTCTACACATGGATATAAATGTATGCAAGCCCTACTTGGGACTACATGTACATGTATTGTAAAGCCCTAATCTTTTGGAGATGTTAGCCTCTGGCCTCAGTATCAATCACTTTACATGAATGTACATGATAAATGTTGGGGGAGGGGTAGCAAGTGTATGCTACAGGTTGAGTATATTTTCCATGATAGCTACTGAATTATTTCTCTTTGAAAACGTCAGAATATCTTGAAGGTACATGTAGTCAAAGTACATTTCAATGAACATCTCATGATCAATAACAAATACATTGGTATACAGTTTTAAAAGCAACTTTTGTTTAATACTGGCAAACAATTGTAAAACTTTTATGAAGATTTTATAATTTTATCCACTATTGATGTCGCCAAGGAGGTCTGCATTCTAACACTACGCCCGGTCTGGCTCAAAAGGGACTTGTATTCAGCACACAAATCTAGAGTGGAATATTACACTGCGTTTGTCAGGAATCTCCCTATTCATTCTTCACTCTGCACTTCAACAAATGGGGGGAATGTAACGCTGAAAGGCATTCACTCTCCTGCTTTCACAAACCAGAGAGGTAAACATAATGATGTACAGTAGTACATGTACCTGCAGTACCTGTACATTCACAGCTATACTGCTTTTTGCAATGTACAGTATGTAGGCAGACAATAATGTACAGGATCTCTTTCGAACATAGGCCTACATACATGTACATGTAGGAAATGTAGTGTTATGCAGTACATGTACATGTAAATTACAGATTCAATACAATCTACATGTACATGTAATCAAGATGGACACATGTATGTATGAGTGATAAATTCATCTTTGTATGATGATGAACTTGTAGGTACATGTACATGTAGGTTACGTGTACATGGCAGTCACCACTTCTGCTAGAGCTACTGTAAATGCATTAAAACATGTTGCACTGTGGTCCAGTAGGCTAGTTGTTATCATTTAGCAATCATTTTTTAATTACTTTTTAATTGGAATAGCTGTCGAATGAACAGCATACATGGAGCGACTGGACAGGGCAGAATGTATGACTGAGCCTCCATCATTGCCCTTGTTACACTCATCACTCCATGACTGATAAAGTCAATAAAGTTTTTTTTCCTTTCTGAATAGCATACTTCACCATAGCAAAATGAAGTATGCAGTGCTCAGTGATACATGTGTAACTGTCATTTAGCCTTTTTCCACCAATATGATTATTCAGGAACTTGAAGAATTGCGATCTACAACTTAAAAATTGAATGTAGGAAAAATAAAGACCCTATTAATACATACTGTACATGTTCAAGATCCTAGCATTCTGATACTCATTTATCAATCTTAGTAAATGAGCTTTCGATTTGTTGGTTATTGGAAACAATGTACACATGTACATGTAATTAGACATTAAAGCAAATAAAAAATGGGTCCTGTATGAGGTCTGTGAACTACGTACACTGTACATCAGATTTGAGCTTATCATGATACGACCCTCCTACAGTCAAGATGACTGGATTTCAGGATGTATGCTAATGAACAGCCAGACAAGATGGAATTCACAACAGGGTATCAAATCAATGTTCACAAGCAGCATTATAGTCATGTACATGTAGTGCACTGTGCACTTGAACTTATCCCACTGTACCAGATTTTGAACATCTTGGAAATTAGACTGTTTGGCAAACTGGGAATGATGCTAACTTTCAAATGATTATACCTATCTACTCACATGTGGATCCTATATGGATTACACAATCAAAAGGAAATTATATGCCTTTTACTGTTATACCAGGTAATTGTTCTTTTTATTTGTTATGATTTTATTATATAAAGTTATGACAATTTCATTTTTTGCACCAATTATAAGTGCAATTAACCTCACAGTATTTTTCTCATCCCTACATGTACATGCACTTATTAAGTTACAGAATTCAAACTCTTTAAACAGTCTACATGTACTACAATATTAATAGACATCTAAAACAAAAGGTAATATCATGTGTTTCAAAGCTACCATTCTCATCTCATGATCAATTTAATTGTGCTCGTACAGCTTTTCATATTATTCTCATAATTCCATTGCGAGTACATATTAAATAATCTGAATGATAAAAAACTTGGCTATCACAGTGATCAAAACAAAATCTGCTTAAAAATGTTTCCTGTGACATTTTTTGATCGCAAAGAATTATAAACATTATTATGAGCATATATTCTGCCAAAACATAGAGACAGTTACTGCCTGGCTGGACATTCACTTTATTACATTTACAATGTATTCATGATTTTACCTACAGTAAGAGAAAATATGTAGGAACAAATGTAGGCCTACGTTGTACAATAAATCTGAATTGTTAAGAAAAAAAAAACTTTTGTCCCATGCTCTTGCAAATAGAAAGGATCAAAAATGTACCTGTTAGACAATTCCTTTTCTTCTAATACAAACCATGCCCAGGTCAAACAAACCACTCATATCCTTTTAACTTCCTGCCATTCAGTTCCTTGAACTTCCTTCCTGACAGAAAACAAAAAGTTGCAACCCACACCAGATGTTCAAAATCACACAACTATTGTTTACAAAAAAGATAAAAATCCATTGTAATTCCTACCAGTAATGGAATCTGTATTTAACATGTACTTATAGATAATGACAAAGGTTCATAATTTATCTCATGCATTTTTGACATCACTGGAATTTTGAAAAGGTAAAGTACATGTACATGTTGTATACATGTACAGAAACCTAGTGGATACACCATTTTCAAAATGTATTCAAATCACCGGCAATAGGCTATTCATGTCCATTCACCTGTTATATATTTTTGTATCTGATAGGCAGAATGCAAATCCCATACATTGGTTTAGGCTAGTTGGACAAACATGCTTTGCCCGACATTGTTTTTTGTATGCAATTTGCAATCTGGCTACTATAATACAATTATTTGTACCAGATGAATGAGAGGCACTGACCAAAGACATACAAGCGTACATGTCATGTATCAGTTTGATTTGATTACATTGAAAAAAAGGCCTATTGGATAAAAGTGTGACTGAATTAAGCATGTTGCAGAATCATTTGCTACACCCATTTTCTTATATAAAAGTACGGTAAGTCCTATTTTGAAATTCTGGACACATGAAAATATCTAGCCTAGGCCAACAAGTTACCCTTGATTTACCCTCACCTAAAACAGAATGGCAGCCAAAAACCCCAAAACCCCAAACCCTTACTCTACATGTAAATGTTTTCAACAAAATAAAGCCTAAAGAAGGGATTAAAGATCAAATTACTAATAATCAGTCTATTATTAGTAATTTATTAGACAGCATAACCCCCCCCCCCAAAAAAAAAAAAAGGATGTCCCTCAAGTATATTATGTTTATCGTAGATTTTGCTAATAATCAGTCCATTTTAGAGTTATAGACAGCCTTTTTTATAGACAGCCTATAAAGCAACAAGACGGTCAAATGAGTCGTGTTACAAAACCGTTATATGTATGTACAATTAAATAGTCCACATCTCATGCATTTAAGCAATTCAATTAGATGTAGACTCTAGGAGACAGGTCAGTGTCTGTGTACAGTATACAGTGTATGAGAAAGGTTACAATTTCCCAATACCATACCTGGCATTAAAAAGAAAGACTTGCAATTATGCGTTATTGCAGGGCTCGACATCAACAGGCACCTGGGACACATGAGCTCCTAAAATCAAAGTCCCAAAACCCCCAAAATGTAGCAGATTTTAAATAGGGCTTGTACATGTACATCCAGACTGTAAAATGTTCAATCCGGACCCCCCCCCCCCTTAAAAAAAGTTGATGTAGAGCCCTGGGGGTTGTTCCACGAAACCGTCATCAGTACAAGATCAACGACATCTCAACGCTGCTGCTCAACTTATCCACTACATTGTTTCCCAAAATTTTACATCGACTCCAAACCCGTCATCTTTTTAGAAATCCATGTCATGGCAACACAAAAAGATGCAAACTGAAAATTGATTTTAAAAGTTATTTTTTTATTCTCAAGCTCTCATTTCACTTATCAGTTCTTGGTGGTGTTAATATAAAATCATCCATTTTTATAAATTCTCATACATGTAAGTCACACAGGTTTTCATGCAAATTTTTACAAGCAGTTTGAGTGAAATTTAGCCTCATAACTACCGTTTTTATTTAAGGATAAAATCTGATGGATTTTGATAAAGACTATATTTTTTAGCCGATAGTATAAAAATCATGGTTATGTGGTTGTCTGCTTCCTGACATCTCTGTAGATCAAGAAGATACGACTGTCATGGAGTTGGTTTAATGAAATGACCCCCTGGTTATTGACATTTGTCAGTCATGATTTTGTCCACAAGTCAACTTCCAAAAAGGCAAAAACATTTTTTATAGCTAAGAAAAACAAAATAATCCTTCAAGATTGAATTACCCGGTAGAGAAATTTTAATATTGACTTTTAAAACAAGGAAAGTCCAAGTTCACGAGATAAGTCACAATAGTTCCCATCATGCCCATGATATTAATATCTTTCTCATCATCATCTTTGAATTTAATCACCTTATAATTAAAGAAAGTTATTTAGTCTAGTCTAGTACAAGTTTAATCACCCCAACATTTTTAAAATAAGGAATTGGGGCTGGTTTGTATGAAATTATGTGGCTCAACTCACCTTTGTAATATTATATTTGCAAAAAAGTGATGTCTAGACTGGTATCATTTTTACCAAAGAAGCACTAGTATAAACGTCAGATATTTCGGACAACCAATCATTCATCATTCATAGTCATACATGGTATCAATACTGAATATAGACCGAAAGCTTCAGTCTCTCTAATCGTCGGTTGTTCCACTGAGACTACGTCTGGCTCCACTAGACCTCCGATTATAGAGACTGAAGTCTGGGGACCTCTTTCTGTGAGGCACTGTACGGAACAAATGGTTCGGTTCGACCGGACCGCGATGAATGAGATATGCAACGAGATTTTCACTCTTTACATCCTCATAACTGCTGCAATTACAACACAAATTAAAAATAACATAAATATAGCTTATTTGACTTACGATAGCTTGCTCATTTAGATCCTAAATTAATGATTAATCCGAGAAAGTCTCGTCGTCAACATTATCCGTCTTGGTTTTAGTTGATGAATATTCATTTTTTCTTTTCGAACGTCCAATAGCTACCGTAGCTACGCTACGAGTCGGCCCAGCTTAACCAACGAACTCCCACGAAACGAGTGCTCTGATTGGCCATTTGGCTATGTTTTGGTAGGTGGACCCGGAAATATATCGGCCGCCGGGTAATATTTCGAATGCATGAACGTACTGCTTCGCGGATCTGAGATACAAATTGGATAATTCATATAAGTAAGTCCGTAAATTACGTATTTAATATTAAGTTATCAAATTTTGATAACTGTAATTAGGACAAATGACATACCGACCTAATTTACATCTGATTTAGAAATCAGAAAATTAGATCTAAATAAAGAAAATCGGGGAGAAAATGTCGTGGACGAAAATATGTACATAGCCATCCCCACGGTACGAGATCTCTGGGTTGCCATCTGTATTGGGGTAGCCTTAAGGGCTCCCTTGAAATGTTTTTTATGATATTATTCAAGGGAGCCTTAACTGGCTCCCATACCCCTGCACGGAGAGGCATGTAAACAAAACCCAAAAGTGGTCCAAAATCACACTTTCGCGCACTCGACCAATATTGGACAGTGGCTTTGATAAATTTTGTCATAATTTTGGTCTTAATTACCGCCTTAATTTCAAAATCGGATCTAAAAATAACAAAATAAGAGCAATTTTCTTACCAGACCGATACAGCTCAGCTCCCTTTTCACGTGTACCGTGTGAATTCACGATGTCTACACAATGGTGATGACCTCTGACTGGCACTTCCGTAATTGTGGGTAAATTGTGCTGCTTCCGTATAATGCGCTGTATGAGTGTAATTCAGCGCATTATACGGAAGCAGCACAATTTACCCACAATTACGGAAGTGCCAGTCAGAGGTCATCACCATTGTGTAGACATCGTGAATTCACACGGTACACGTGAAAAGGGAGCTGAGCTGTATCGGTCTGGTAAGAAAATTGCTCTTATTTTGTTATTTTTAGATCCGATTTTGAAATTAAGGCGGTAATTAAGACCAAAATTATGACAAAATTTATCAAAGCCACTGTCCAATATTGGTCGAGTGCGCGAAAGTGTGATTTTGGACCACTTTTGGGTTTTGTTTACATGCCTCTCCGTGCAGGGGTATGGGAGCCAGTTAAGGCTCCCTTGAATAATATCATAAAAAACATTTCAAGGGAGCCCTTAAGGCTATATTGGGGAATGACAACAAATGTCAGTTTTATTAAAGAAATGACCCAAATCAGATGGTTATTGCTGTCTATACTGAATACTACTATTTACTACGCTGTTTTTCCATTCACACAGAAACGTACACACAAGTGCACAAGTTACTGCAGTAACTGCGCTGACTGTCGTCGAAATTTGTATGCATAGGCTATAGGATTAGGAGGTCTATTCTGTGCAGTGCGGGCCGGGGCGAATATGCGAATGAACCCCGACCGCTCATAATCATATCTGCTCTCAAAAACTCACCACTTCTCCGCTACATGTCCCAACGAGGGCAACCAAAAGGGCCCCACAAAGCAAAAGAACTCGCATTTTCCTTGTTGTTTGTTGGTTTACTCAAATCTTACTCCAATTCTTGTACTTCTTTGGTACAAATTCAGATCGCAGGGATGACTCGTCTCGGCTCACTCTACTCGACTCTGTATAACTTCCGAATGAACGATAACGATAGTGCAGTGTTGCAATCGAAATCGCTCATTGGTCATGCATGGCATAGTGAGTTGTGGGTAACACGTCACATCCTGAAAATATTTATGCCTCTTCTCCTCTTTGTTGCTGTTTTTCTTCATGTTCTTGTTGTTGTTCTTCTTCTTCTTCTCCTCCTTCTTCTCCTTCTTCTTCTCCTCCTTCTTCTCCTTTTTCTCCTTTTTCTCCTTCTTCTTCTTCTTCTTCTTCTTCTTCTTCTTCTTCTTCTTCTTCTTCTTCTTCTTCTTCTTCTTCTTCTTCTTCTTTTCTGCTGTTCTTCTTTTCTTCTGTTCTTCTTTTCTTCTGTTCTTCTTTTCTTCTTTTCTTCTTCTTTTTCCTCTCTTCTTCTTCTTCTTTTTCATGAAATGCCAGTGGTTACGGGCAGTGGATCAGTCTAAACACAATGTGATGTTCAACCTTGTTGTCTACATCAGCGCTTTTCAACCTTTTTTTGAAAAGTCACATCACCCTTTTAAGAAATAAAAAATTTCGCGTCGCCCTCAGAAGATAAATTTTGCATCACTCTGGCATTCGTCCATGCAGTGCCAAATATATACATACGGGCACATATTTATGTTTCTAAAGTTTGCCCCCTTTCACTATGTAATAAGTGACCCTTTTTTTAAATCTCGTATTAGTGTTCCTTTTATTTTGACACGTGCCTCCTTATCCTTTATAATTAAAGCCGTTTTCCTTCTGATAATAGCCCCTTTTTTCTTTGTAATAAGTGCCCCTTTTCCCGTTCTCATAAGTGCCCACTATTCATCTCAGGTGAGTGCCCCTTATCAGGTACGAGGAATGCCCCAAGTTAACCTCTGATAATTTCCCATTTCACTTTGACATGTGCTCCTTTCTTTTTAAATAAGTGTCCTTTTCCCTTTGCAAACTTGCCCCCTTTTCCTTTCATCATAAAATATGCTCCTAATTTAAAATGACTAAGGGCAACTTTTCCTTTAATTTCACCCAAAGCTCGCTCGCTACACTCACATTTAAAGTTGATATAATGATGTTCTTTATTAAATATTATTTCCAGTTTTTCCTGATAAGATGTTGCTTTTATAACCCCATCAGAATTGTTTTTTTCCTCTTTATAAGATGTAATTTGTTGCATTGCGACCTCACAAATCTTAACTTTTTTTTTTTTTTTATCTCGCTCGGAAATGAATGTTCAGACCATCAC
This sequence comes from Strongylocentrotus droebachiensis, assembly GCA_035222895.1. NCBI lineage: Eukaryota > Metazoa > Echinodermata > Echinoidea > Camarodonta > Strongylocentrotidae > Strongylocentrotus > Strongylocentrotus droebachiensis. The sequence continues at coordinate 81,318 of JAVYIG010009027.1, forward strand.
AACCAACTGCAAAATATGATGCTTTAGCGGTTTTTTGGACCATGTAAAAAGAGAAACAAACATTGAAATCATCCCTGATAATTGTAATCACAATGTAGGGGTATAATACAGATGTCTAAAAAAAACCTCAAATTTCCGCCTTGAGTTTTTGTTTGTAGGTGCCCCCTTGTTTTTACAGAAAGTGCCCTTATTTGTGGGTGCACGGTGCACCCTCACTTTGAAAGATAATCCGTCGCACTTGTAAGCACCTAGGGGACTGACAGCCTTAAGTCATCTCCGGGGGACTTTTATTGAGGATTAATGCCTTACATAAGGGCATTAGCGCATCGACTTGGTTTCGACCTCCCGGTTACGAGACCACTGCTCTACCACTGAGCCATCGCGTCTTCTTTTCATGCCAGAAAAAAATTATCGATAACGACGACAACAAAAATGTAACGTGACAAAGAGATTGGATATTAATTTTATCAGGAGCTCAAAAGGCCAACAGTTTGGATCGAACCATTTTGTCTTCTTTTCTTGTCTTTTTTTTTTTGCTGTGTAATAGGTTAATAGCGTAACTTTGTATTTTGATGTTTGGTGAGACAGTATATTATTATTTATGATAAGAACCAAAAAGATCTGTAGATCATGATAGTAAGTTCTGCAAATGGCTAACATTTCAAGATTCAAGATTCAAGATAATTTATTGTCTGATTTAACAAATACAGCAATTCGTCCTCCAATGGCGAGTGACGTATATACAAACAACATAAACAATATATAAATACATTCGAGGATACAACGAAAATCCAACCATAATAATAACAATAATAATAGCAATAATAGCAGTAACAAAACTGACATGTAAACTTGAACATCACACATTATGTGGTAAATGGATCCATGGTAGTGTGGTGGGGGGGGGGGGCATGGAGCGTCTGGTGGTTTGGAACAGCTTGTCAGTGATGATAGGCTTAATCATTATGCTCAAAAGTTTGGTCGTGTACCTTTTTTTAAATAGCCCTGTTTATAATGGCGCAAGTGTCGTATCATCGGGGTCGATGGCGCCTCACATTGGCACCAATATCCAGTGAAGGATTTAGCTCTCTTCATCAACATGAATTATTTCACCTTTTTTTATGAGAAGTGCCTCAGAAATGGGCATGGGCATCATCCCATTGAATGCTGTTTACAGCATTAAGGGCGTGTTCTGCTATACTGCTGAATAAGAAGTAGTGCTCAATCTAGGCGTGGTTCAGGAATTTTGGAAAGGGGGGCGGCACTCCAGATTATTTATATTTTTTTTACATTTACATTATTTTACCTGACTGCATTCAGTAGCAAAAGAACACAATGGGATGGTGCTAACATTATTGGCCCGAATTCACAAAGGAGGTTTGTCGACAAACCTAGGTTTATGCGCGTCATAATGACGCGTTTTGACGCGTTTTTTAAAAAAACCCTGGTTTTTCAAAAACGCGTCGAAACGTATCGTGACGCATATAAACCTATATAGGTTTGTCGACAATCCTC